>PVJO010002097.1:0-152439 GCA_004026905.1 Hystrix cristata | reverse complement strand
TATAGTATTTTTATAGTAACGCAGATATTCCCCGTTTCATGACCTTCTCCTTTAATGGCCGACAGGATTTACGGCCTGCTGCTTAGACGTATGACAGATGTACAGTTCTGTACATCTTGTTTATAGAGCCTCAATGTCCTTTTCTCTTCAGTCCACCTTGTCTACACAGTACAATAGTTTTTGCTGATTTTACTGTACAGTACTGTAGTTTTATGTTCTGTTCTACATTACAGTGCTGCATGTAAGAGTTATGCAAATAAGAGCAAAGCCAACAAGTTGGAGCTTCCTTTGACCACTTCTTTGTTCTGAATATTGCAGTGTACACACTGTATACAATTCCCTGGCGTTTAACGGCTTAGCCTCAGGAACAAAACTCAGTCCTTGAGCAAGGAATGTCTGTTGGTGGGAACCTGAGGAGTTATTAGGCCGAATATGAGCCCATCTATCTGGTCCCCCCACCCCCCCCCTCATGATTTGGAGCCAGCCTCATGGATGTGCTTGGCTTCATGCTCTGTTGTTTGTTTATTTATTTATTTATTTATTTATGGTGCTGGGGATCAAACTCAGGCCTTGTGCTTGCGAGGCAAGCACTCTAACCACTGAGCTAAATCCCCAGCCCCATGCTCTGTTGTTGCTCTCTCGAAGTCCAGAACAGTTTTCTAACAAGGGCCCTTGCGCTTCCATCTCTCATCTGGCCCTGCAGATGACGGTGGATGACGGCGGGCCTGCAGGCCTCTCTGCCTCATGGCGGTGTGGCCTGGAGTCTCGGTGGAGCTGGCCACGGCTCAGGAGGCCCGGGCAGGCCGTGGAGACCTTGTGTCATGGGGCGCCGGGTCCCAGCCTCGCCTGGCTGCCTCCGTGAAGCCCTGGCAACTGCTTTACCCACCTGGGCCCAAGACCCGAGACCCGAGACCTGAGCCTCTCCAGACACCACCTGAAACTTCTAGGTTTTAGTGAGGGGTTAAAACAAAAGCCATCCTGGGAACAGACCAACACCGTCAGCACCAATAAAAGGTCAGCCCGAGGGAAGCTCTGACCCGTCCCCCTGCAGCCAGCTCTCCACTGACTTTTCCGAAAAGCCCTGAGGCAGCGGCAAGGTTTCCCCCTAAATCAGTCCATTTCCTGTTCCAGGTGGCTTAATAAACAGAGCTCCGTGACCAGCGCTGTTTCTTATAACTGAAAATCCTTCTTGGTAAGATTTGTGTCACATTCTGTGAACTTGAAAAGGGAAGCAAATTGAGATTGTAGACCCTGATCAGGGCTTTGTTTTCTCTTCCTTTGGACTGATTCCTGCTGCTCTAGTGCGAACCTCTGTCGGCCTGAGCTGGACCGGGACCAAACGCGGGGGCCGTGTCTTCCCGGCGGGGCAAAGTCACAGCAGCCTTCTAAGCCAGAGTCACACGCGGACACACGCTTTCTTTCAAAACCCGTGTTTATTAAGATTAAGCAACAAAAGAACTGCCGAGGAAGTCATTGTAACTAAGAATAGAATTAAAAGCAGAAGCACAGATTTTTGCCTGCTTCTACCAGGAGGACATGTGGTCGGTCCGTGTTGCTCATAAAATCCTTGTCTCTGCCCCCTGGGTAGCTGGGAACGAGGAAATTCAGGTCATGATAAGGAACTGCCATCGCTTCTGTGCCTCAGTACATCTGTCTGTTTGAGAGAGAGTCTCCCCAAGTAGTTCAGGCTGACCTTGAACCACTATGTAGCCCAGGCTGGCCTCAAACTCTCAGGGATCTCCCTGCCTGAGCCCCTCAAGTGCTTCCCAGCAGGTGCCACCACCCCTGGCTTGCCCCTCAGTTTCTTTCTGTCTAAAATGTCTTAATGTAATAAATCGTAACATTGAGGACTTACTTCCAGATGCAGAGCTTCAGGTTAACATGCACTTATTCATGCATTTATTCAACAAGTCTTTAATGAGCATTTACTATATGCGGGTGTTTTTCTAGGCACCGGGGCCATAATGGTAAATGAAGTCCCTTATGCTTCAGGGCTGTACATTCACTGAATCTGTGAAAAGTCAATATTATTGTTACTCTGTTTGATACGAGGAAAACTAAATTGAAAGTGAGTAAATGAAATCTGCCCCGAGATCAAACATGTAATAAGTGGCTGAGCTGGGATTCAAACTTGGATCTGCCTTAACTTCTGTGGGCCACGCTTCTCACCAGGCTATATGCTGCCTCTGCAGAAGGAAAGGACAGAGGCAGCCTCGGGGGTGTTTCGAGGCGAAAGAATGAAAGTTGCCAGGGCCCGTGTGCAGGGAGAGGATGGGGAGCTGAGAAGCGTACATAAGGGAGAAGAGGGGAACTCCCAGCACTGCGGTTGGAGGAGGGAGCCAGGTTTGGCGGAGAACCTTTTCCCCTAGCTCTGGGCAGGAGCAGCTGCCATTTCACCAGATCATCTAGTTTCGAGAGAAACGCACGTGTGTGAGGGGGTCCCACAAAAAGAGGAAAATCCTGATGTATGCACAGAACAGGTCTAGGAACTATATGCAGGGAAAGGACGAAGGCTTAAGCATCTCCGCCGCCCCAGAGCTCTGCTGTCACACAGAGCTGCGGAACCGGTCTCCAGGCAAAGGACCGAGCCTGACGCTGAGGACGAATTTAGTAAACACCCGGAAAATGAATGAACGAATGATTCCGACCCACACTCACATACCAAGCAACCAGAAGCAATCAGGTTGGACTTAGATATCTCAAAAGCTGACAAGGATTTTTTTTTTCAGGCTCCCCTGGAGAAACCAGGGCCGGTAAACATAACCCTCAGCAACTTCTTTGAAATGCAAAGATTTGCAGAAAAACGTGGCACTGCAAGGTCAGTTTGCTGCGGTTCTGGTGCTATCTGGAACTCAAAACATGGGCAATGAAATGAACAGAGGGGCATCCGGGGCGACGAGAAACATCAGGACAGAGACGGCCCAGTCTGGAGCTCGCTCGGCCTGAAAGCAAGGCACGGACTTAGTCCAGTTTCTGTTTCCCAGGATAAGTAAAGACTGAAGGCCAGAGGATGAGAAATACCGAGAAGTCATTAAATCCACTAACGCCCCCAGAGCAATAAATACTATTTCCTCAGCCGTTTAAAATGGCACAGGAGCGGAGCAATTCCCAGCCCAACACACACATCCTCCGTATCACACGCTGTTCCCTGCACTGCAATCAGAACACAGAATTGCAACCAACTCACATCGATTTACGGGAACTCTCAAAAAGGCCGAGTGATGTGGCTTTGGGTTCCAGCACAGTCAGAAGGATACTGCTAGGAAAAGGTCCGAATCCCCCATGCACAAGCATGAGTTAGCTCAGAGTTGCCATCTGTCCCCCTCGATGCCGTTGGCCTGGCTATTTTAGTGCCGTTCAGCACACTTGCAGGTCCCAGTGGGTGTCCAGTGGGCTTTGGAAACTATCTGCCGCGCTGATGCAACTCTGACGACAGAGGTTCAGAGCTGGCATCTCTTCTGGCTCGCGCGTCTTTGGGCATCCTGGTCGCCGGGGTCTCCAGCTGCAGATCCTGAGCTTGGCATAGAATTTGGGAAACGAGGGGCTTGAGAAGTAGTACACAAGCGGGTCCAGCACGCTGTTCAGGTAGGTGAAGCTGAGGGTGACGTGCAGGGCCACGTGCACCGCCGAGCTGCAGGCGCTGGAGGGCACCGTCCACAGGAAGTAGAGTCGGGCCAGCGCGCTGGGCAGGTAACACGTGACGAACACGGTGGCCACCACCGTGATGAAGCGGATCGCCCTCCTCATCCGCGCCTGTCGGGCCAGCTGCCGCCGCTGCTTCAGGCTCCACACGACCTTGAGGGAGCAGAAGAGGATGACACCGAGGGGCAGGAAGAATTCCAGCTGGAACATGACGTCGTGCCAGCCGTTGGCTGACTCCATGATGAAACTCTCACAGGAGACGCCCTTGTCCTGCTCACACAGGTGGCTCTCCACCAGGAGATACAGTGTCCCCAGGATGACCAAGGTCCAAAGGGCGCAGACGGCGCCCGCCGCCGTCCGGGTGGAGATGGCGTTGAGCGCGTGGTGGGGGTGGACCACCTTGAAGTACCTGTCCACGGCCACCACCGTCAGGAACACAATGCTCCCGGCCCTGTTCGTGGCCAGCATGAAGAGCACCAGCCGACAGGGGACGTCCGCGAAGGCCCAGTGTCTGTGGCGGCGGTAGTAGTCGGTCCGGAAGGGCAGGCAGATCATGAGGAGGAAATCGGCCACCGCCAAGTTGAACAGGTAAACGGTGCTTGGCTTCCAGGTCTTCAGGTGAAAGCAGAAACCGCACAGGGCGATGCCGTTGCCCAGGGCGCCCAGCACGAAGGCCAGGATGAGCAGCGGTGGCATGACCTGGGAGATGGGGTCCCCCTCGATGAGGCAGCACGACCTGTTGTCCATGGTGGGGAGAGGACAAGTGTCCTGCGTGCGGAATGGCCCGGGAGTCCCCCAGAAGCCACCGATGCTTATCTGACGGCTCCCACTCTGCTGGCTGCTGTGTCCCTGGCTTTGGTGCTGTGGGTGCGGCCGTTGCACCCACAAGAGAAACTTCAGCCTGGAAATGAAAGCCCCAAGAAGGTCCTTTCTCCGGAGCCGGGGGTCACAAGCTGCCTGTGTCTCTGAGAGGCGTGTCCCGTGGTCCGGCCCGGCTCCAAGATGAGCGCAGTGTGGCACAAGTGCTCATTTTGGGAGGCGGCCAGAGGCTCTGAGGAGATCCAAGCTGCAGAGGAGTTGCGGACCCAGACCCTGGATAATTATTACTTGTAGCTTCTCCCTTCCTCCTCGGACACTCTGAGCTGGAGAGCAAGCAAAGCTGCCCAGAAGGCAGGAAAAGAGCTTGTTTGTCCTCCCTGCTGGTGAGAAACACAAACATTTCCTGGAGTCGCCTTCCTCCCCTAACCTTTGCCTGACTGCCCTGGCCTCTCCCCATCCCATGGGGCGCTCTGTGCCGTGCCAGAGAGGGGAGGCTCAACCCTGAAGCTGCTCAGAGCCCAAAAGCACAGCACTCAGAATTGGGAGGTCTGCAAGGAGAAGTAGCTCTAAACGTGATGTCTGTTGGGTGTTAGAAAAATTCTTTGACAGCACGCAGGAGGCTGAGGCAGGAGGATCACTGTTTGAGGCCAGCCTGAACTATGTAGCGAGACCTTGTCTCAAAAAAAAAATTCTCTGAAAGGGGTCACCCCTTCCTCCTCTCCTTTCTGCCTCCCTACCCTTTGCATCCTCTGTGGATGCAGGCCACCAGCTGTACAAACAGCACAGATGCACGATGGACCTGCGGCCCCCACATTTCGTGTTTGCCTTCTGGGGAGCCAAGTCCCCCGTCTGCCGGGATGCAGAGCCTAGGGCTTTTGCAAAGAGGCTTCGGCTCTGAGCTTCCCCTTGTCTGCTCCCCCACTATGATATATGTGGGGGTTTTGTTTTGTTTTTGTTGTGGTACTGGGAAATGAACCCAGGACCTTTGCACTGAGCTTCACTCGCAGCCTCCTGCCTCAGCCTCCTACAGTGCCAGGAGTATAGGCACGTGCCATCATTCCCAGCTATGATGTATATGTTTTGCATTTTAATTATTGCTGAGCTCATTGGTGGAGGTGGATGAGGATTTCAGGAATTGCTTATGGAGTCTATTTCTAAAATAATCATGGGTAAAATCAGACTGCATGAAAAGCTGGAGTTTTTGCTACAGCTTCCTGGCCTTTGGCTTTAGAGATTATCTATCTGCCCCACCCACGCCTCTCGCCTCCCAGTTTAGGAAAGGGACTTGGGGGAGGACCATTGAAAGTATGCCTTATTCCTCAAATGCTGATGAAAACGGACCTATTCTGAGTGCTGGATCCCAAGTCAGTCCAATTACATTCCTCACACAAGCTATCATTTCCCTTTTTCCATTTAAAAGCCTTCACTTCTGCTTTCCAATCTGTCATGATGGTGGACTGGCAGCTTGTAGGTTGTATCTGGTTCAAAACCACTTTGGTTTGGCCAGCATGTTCTGAATATCTGGAACTGTCCTATGGAAACCTGGATTCCTGTCTTCTTTTAGAAATCGGGGCTCTTCCTCTTTTCCATCACGGTGCAGAATCGAGTCGAAAAGGAGAACCCCATGCGGGAACTGCATGTCCACAAACTCCGCCTCAGCATTTGTGTTGGGGTAGCAAGCACGACGCCCCGAGTTCAGTCCCCAGCACCAAAAAAAACCCCAAAACCATCTGTGTTGGGGAGAGTGGAGGCAGACTGGGCAGGGCAGCCAAGGTACTGGAGCAGCTCACAGGTCAGACTCCTGGAAACTTTGGTTTTGGATCCAGGAACACCTTGATCTGGGCACTGAATATGACCCACGCATTGGTATCTACGGCCTGGGCTTCTGTATGGTTCTGGGTAGGCCAGGTTTCCTCATCGCAGACTAGACGCACAGGATAGGCTGCACTAGGCCAAAGACAGACTCAGCGAAGAGGGGCCCACGCGCTGGTTCCAGCGGAAGTGTGGTGGGATCATCCTTCCTGGCAAATTCCCTTTTCCGTCCACAAGGCCAGTAAAATGTTTTCAGTGGAAAAAAAAAAAAGAAAGAAATTTGGAAGATCTGATGGGTACAGGGGTGCATGCCTATAATGGCAGCCAGTCGGGAGGCTGAGGCAGGCAAATCACCAGTTTGAGGCCAGCCTGGGTAATTTAGTGAGAACTTGACCTTCCTTCTAATGAAAAAGGCTGGGCACATAGCTCAGTGCTCCCTCTGTTCAGTTCCCAGAACTCAAAGGAAAAAACAAAGAGAGAGAGAGAAGAAGAAAGAGAGCAAGAGAGAAAGAAATAAAAGAAAAAAGGACATCGGAAGATCTGCCGCGCTGGCCCATGGACCTCAGAAGGCGAGCAGCAGCTGGAGCAGGAGTAGCTGCCCCTGGGACTAGCATGGGCTCTGCAGCCCGCCGCACTCCCCACCGCTCCCTGTCGTCCTGCATCCTGTGGGCCTTGGAGTTTATCAGCTCTGCTCCAGGTTAAAGGTCACCTTCCTTGGGCTGATGCACAAAGGCGTTCACAGCGGCTCCTCCTTTACCCTCCCAGTGTCTTCCGGCTGCCACTGTCCTCCTAACACCCCATCTCAGTCTCCTGACTTCTAATGAACACAGGCATCCAGCAGCACCTGCATCTGCTTCCCCCACTCACTCACCAGCTCTGTGAAGGCAGATCCTGTGCTGTTGGCAGGAGGGGCACAGAAAGGGACCTGTGAACGGTGAATACGCCGCCCCCGTGCTGGGATCAGGCCTAGGGCTTTGCGTGTGTGGGTAAGTGCTCTAGCACTAAGCTATACACCCAGCCCAGATGATAAGTAATCTTTTTTGCTTTGTTTTGTTTTTTGAGACAGGGTCTCACTATGAACTTCAGACTGAACTTGAACTCACTGTGTAGTTCAGGCTGACCTCGACCTTGTGGTGATCCTCCTGCCTCAGCCTCCCGAATTCTGGGATTACAGGCATGCTGGTAATTGTGTATTTTACTCTCTGCCCTACTAGTTCTATTAAAATATTTGGGAATAACAACAAAGACACACTTGCTGTGTGAGCCCTTGGTGCTGGGTGGGGAAGACTCGCGACCACAGGGTGACCACACTGCGTGATAAGTGTGTGGACGGCAGAAACGACCCAGGGAAGAAGGCTTAGTCCAGAGGGCCTGAGAGTTGGGGAAGTGGTGCCTCCTGAGCTTCCCATGTGTTAGCCACAAACCACATGTGTTAGAAGGGTTAAGCTAAATTGTATTAAAATGTTGGTTCAAGAGCTCAGTAGCGCAGATGTTCCTTGGTATCCATGGGAGTTTGTCGTAGAACTCGTCTCCCTGCCAGTGCCAAAATACAGACTCTCAGATCTCTTATATGAGATGGCATAGTGTTTGCCTCTAATGTGTGCATAGCTTCTATATGCCTTAAACCATCTCTAGCGACTTAGAATGCTGTACCCAAACACAGTGGAAATGCTTCCGGTATATAAGTAGTCGTTACCTTGTATTGTTTTGTTTGTTTGTTTTGAGACAGGGTCTCCCTGGGTAGTTCAGGCTGGCTTTGAACTTACTGTGTAGCACAGGCTGGTCTCGAATTTGTGGCGATCCTCCTGTCTCACCCTCCAGAGTGCTGAGGTTACAAGCGTGCACCACCGCACTCAGCACCCTGTATTGTTAACTATTAATGAAGTGGGGGGCTGGGGATTTAGCTCAGTGTTCTTTTTCAATACTGGAGATTGAACCCAGGGCCTTCACACTGAGCTGTACTCCCAACCCTTTTTTTATTTTTTGATTTGAGATAGGGGCTTGCTAAATTGCCCAGGCTGGGCTCAAACTTGCCATTCTCCTGCCTCAGCCTCCTGAGTGCTGGGATTACAGGCATGTGCAAACCACACCTAGCCTCTTTGCCCACTTTTAAATTGGGCTGTTGGTTTCTTGCTCTTGGGTTGTGGGAGTTATTTATATGCTGAGTCCTCATCCATTGTTTGGTTTACAAATATTTTCCATGGGTTGCCTTTTTACTCTGCCTATAGCACCCTTTGATGTACAAAAATGTTTAATCCTGATAAAGCCCAATTTACCTCCTTTCTCTTTTGTGGCCTGTGTTTTTGGTGTCCTGTGAGAGATTTGATGCCACAGAGCTTTCCCTTGTGCTTCGTTTGCAGTTTTGTAGCTTTAACCTTGACATTTAGGTCTTAGATCCATCTGGAGGGAATTTGGGGGTAGATTGTACTCTGCTGTGGAGAAGGGAGGCTCAGGTGCGGCCTGAAGAGACCCCAGCTTTGCGCAGCCCCGGGATGGAACAAGGCAGCCTGTGATGGTAAAAGCAGTGGATTTAGAGAAGGAGAAACTGAGCTGCCTTCCACCCACGTCGACAGCTGAAAAGCTAGGGGATGGTGATGTGACGAAGGGTGTGCAGGAGAAAGGTGGGTGCTTTTTCCATGACTGCGACCAGAAGGGAAGTACTCGTGTTTATAAGGACTCCGACCCAATCTGATAACCTGGAGAGAAGGACACTTGCCATGTGGCCCAGTGTGGTGGTGCCCGCCTGTACCAATAGCCCTGGAGAGGCTGAGGCAGGAGGATTACCTTGAGTTCCATGAAAACAACTCAAAAACCAGCCAAACAAAAAACCCACAATTACCAAAGGGAAAAATGAAGATTACTTAAAGTAATTGATTTTCTATTGCTAAATACAATCCTTTGTTTTGTTTTTTTGAGGCAGAGTCTCACTATGTAGTTCAAGCTGGCCTGGAACTCAATGTGTAGCCCAGACTGGGCTCAAACATGAGACGATCCTCCTGCCTCAGCCTCCCAAGTGCTGGGATTACAGGCGTGCACCACCAGGCCTGGCCTAATAAAAACAATCTTAAAGGAAGCGAAACTTTATTCCTTCTCTAGGACCGGAATCGTTCTAAGAATTCACCTCCTACACATGAGTAGTGTCTGATAGTCAATCTCCAGATCTGTTTAGAGAAATGTGTCAATGCAGGAGGCCACTTTAAAAGGAAGTTCAGAAAGCTTTTGCAAAAAACGCTCTGAAGTTGGAGCAAGTGCGTTAATGAGACAGAACGAAATTCAGTGACCTGATGACTGTTCAAAGATGAGAATGAGAGAGACATGTCTGTTGTTTCTTGCATGATAGAAATACAATAAATCCCCCAAATAACAACCTACCCTGAAATTAGTAACGTAGGTAGGAAAATCACGTACTGTGCTTCAGGTTTGTGCCACAGATTTGCGGCAGTGTATTAGGTGAGATCTAATATAATTTTTAAAATCAAAATTTTGCACGGAACGCTTGAGAAAAATGTAATTGAAGTCATTTTAAATTATTCATTCAGATAGTAATTATTACAATTCAAGCAATTTAGCTGCATCTGGAAGGTTCTCTCATGTCACATTCCTTCAGATAAAGCCTCTTTCTTCTTCTTTTCTGACAGGGTTTTATTCCCGGTACAAGAGTTTGAGGTTCCACTCTGAATGTGACCAGGTCTTTTCCATAGTTAGTTTCTGGTCCCCAGACATCACAGTAAGCACTCAGTAAATGCTTTGTTTTGATTTGGTTTGGTTTTGTGAGACAGGATCTTGGTATGTACCCCAGGTTGGCCTTGAACTCACAGCAATCCTCCTGCCTCAGCCTCCCTGGTGCTGGGATTATAGGCGAGCTCCACCACGGCCAGTTGTCGATAAATGTTAATTCTGTTCTCGAAGAGGGGAGAGTGACAGTAGAAAGTACTCTGGTGTAAATCAAACACCGAGAACTAGTCCATTACCTCTTTACATCTAGACAGAAATATTCCTAGTGTCTTTGCCCTTGCTTCTTTTTAAAAAAGTTGTATTTTTATTAGTCCATGTTTGAGTATACTATGATTACATTTATCATAGGGAATTGGTGCATGTGAGCAAATGATTCCATGCCATGCAGTTTCCTTTTCTTCCAGCGGAGACCAAGCGAACAGGAGAGTGGATGGGAGGGATTCCAACACACCTGCCAGGTTCTCTGGGCCCTGGTTCCGATGCTTGCTTTCGGGAGACCCGCTTCACTCCTCTGTGGGCAGGGCGGGAAGTGGGTGTTCCTGCGGGGGCTCCTAATAGGTGGTGGGAGGAGGAACTGTCTGCCTGTGTGAATTCAGGGCTCTGCTTCCCCAAAACGCCTTCCCTTCCCCAGTGAGACTGTCATAGCTTCCTGATTCTGATGTAACAAATTGCCACAGATGCGGTGGCTTCAATTATTAATTATTTAATTAGATTTATTTACTTGGTTATATTGGGGATTGAACTCAGGGCCTTCATACTGAGTTACATCCCCAGCACTTTTAAAACAATTTGTTTTGAGACAGGGTGTCTTAGTTACTTTTCTTTCATTGCTGAGACAAAATAGCCAACACCCAAAGTCAGGGGAAGAAAGGTTTATTTAGCTCACAGTTTGTAGAGGTTTCAGTCCACAATCAGCTGGGTCCGAGGCAGAGTGGCATGGCAGACAGGCAGAAGGCAGCAAGGGAAGCAAAAAAGGCGGGCAAACGAGGTAGACAAGCCTCTTTCTGTCCCTTATACTTTATCCAGGATCTCTGCCCTCGGGATGGGGAGCACTCCCACCCTTAATCCTGGGACCCTTAGTTCTGGTATTGCATCCTCCATCCCAGCAGAACTGTGCCAAGCCATCCAGTAGACTAATATACTAATCACACACTCTAGATCCAGCCCCACCTGTGACCACAAGTGGCTTTTAGGGGACATCTAGACACAAACCATAACACAGGGTCTCACTCAATTACTAAGTTGCCCAGGCTGGGCTCAAATATGCAATCCTCCTGCCTCAGCCTCCCAGAGTGGGGCAATTATGGGTATGTGCTGCCACGCCTGGCTGCTCCTGATGGCTGTTGGCATTCATCTGTCTAATCTCTGCCTCATGTGTCTCTTATAAAGACACCCGTCACTGGATTTAATCCAGAATGATCTCGTGTTAGAAATCTTAACTGTATCGGCAAAGATTCTTTTTCCAAAAAAGGTTGTAGTCACAGCTGCCTGGAAATAGGATGTGGAGGTCACACACCTCTCCGGGCCACAATACAACCTGCCCTTGAGTCCTAGAGTTCCTCTCTGCCAAACTGTTTCAAAATTCGCTTTCTGAGAAAGAAGAATTACTGATCAAACTTAAGGGGCAAATGATTCATCATGTTTTTGCTTCTTTCTGCTGGGAATGCCTGTGGCCCAGGAGAAAGCTGGGGGCCCAGAGTAGAGAGAAGCCCTCCTAAGGGGAGAGAGAGGTTTGGTTCCTGGTGTCGCCAGACTCTGACAAGGAAGTTCCTCTCCATTTCAAAAGGAGCTTTACAAATTGCAAATAAGGGGCTGGGTGTGTTGGTGCACGCCTATAATCCCAGCACTCGGTATGTACACACACACACACACACACACACGCACACACGCACACACGCACACACGCACACACAAACTTGCAAATAAACCCAGCACACGACATGCCTGTAATCCCACCTGCTCTGGAGGATGAGGAAGAGGATCGCAAGTTCAAAGCCAGCCTGGGCGATTCAGCAAGACCTTATCTCAAAATAAAAATAGAAAGTGCTTGGGGATATAGCTCAGCCTTCCATGGGTTCAACTCCCAGAACCTGGACAGGGGGAGTATATCAGAAAAAGTGGGTTCTTTGTTTTTTGTTTTGTTTTTTTTGTTGCAGGAATCGAATTCAAGACCTTGTACTTGTGAAGCAAGCACTCTAACCACTGAGCTAAATTCTCAGCCCCAAAAGTGGGTTCTTTGGACATATAAAAATGTAAGAAAAATTTAGAAGACAGGAGAAAACTCTAGATTCAAAGAGATTTCAGAGACATCAATCATTTGTACCCTGACTCCATCCCAACTGTTAAAACATTGAAGATATTTGAGGAAATCTGGACACTGATTGGCTAATTGAGGATATTAAGGAATTATTGCTAGTTAAATTAGGTGTGAAAATGATATTTTGATTATGTTTACAGGGAAAGTCCTTCTCTTTTAGAAGAATTTGAAATGAATTAAAAATTGCCAGGCATGGTGGTTCACACCTGTAATTCCAGCACTCGGGAGGCTGAGGCAGGAGGATCACTGCAAGTTTGAGGCCACCCTGGACTACATAGTGGGTTCAAGGCCAGCCTGAACTACATAGTGAGACCCTGCTCAAAAAAAACCAAAAACCAAAAAACCTCAAGAAAAAAGTGAGATTCCGAAACTTGTAGCTGGTTGATGAAAATATGAACATTTATTGTTCTATTCTGTCTGCTTGTATATATTTTTCATAATGAAAAATTAAAGGAAGTTGAGAGTAACACATATGGTTTACTAGTGGGAATGTGATAAATAAATTATGATGACTTCATTTAATAAAATACAAGCACTTGTTAAATAAATAGTATATAAATTCATGAAAAAGTGTAATAGCACTCACTTGTATAATGTTCCCTTTGGACCAAACTCTGTTCTAAGCAAACTTGCTTTGCATATAAAAAAGAGACTAAACTGTGAGTACCAACTCTGAAAGATGCCCAAGATACATTAAGTGGAAAAGATATATTAAGTGGAAAAGAATAAACGACCACATTGTCCTTTGCGTAGTGTAATCTGACTTCGGTGCATTAAAAACAACATAGATTCCCTGATACATTGCTGTTGGAAAAGCAAAAGTCTCATTTACCTTGGGAAACAGTCTGGCAGTTACTCAGCACCATAGAATTGCCGTATGACTCAGCAATGCCACTCCTCGGAACGTACGTCCCAGCAAACAGAACACAAACAGATACCTGTAGGTGGATGTTCATTGCAGCACTGTTCATCAGAGCTGCAGGTGGTGAAATGGTTTATTTCTTAACGCCAGGCCAGCCAATCAGTGAAGGTCTTAGAGCAAACCAAGGCTGAGCTCCCCTAAGTCTGTCTGTCTGTCTCTCTCTCTTACACACCCCCTGTTGATGCTGTTTCTCTGAAGAACCCTGATAACACGAGTGGAAACAACCCGAATTATCATCAGTGGGTGAATGAGTAAGCAAATTGGGCTATACACATCCGATGGACTATTATTCAGGCATTAAAGGGATGAAGTAGTGATTCATGCTACAACATACATGAACCTTGGAATCATTATTCTAAGTGAAAGAAGCCAGATACAAAATGTCACACATTATCTAATTACATTTATATGAAGTATCCACAGATAAATCAGAGACAGAAAGCAGAACAGTGTCAGAGGCCGTGAAGGGAGAAGGCAGAATGAACTGGGTATGAGATTAATTTGGGGGATGGTGACAGTGTTGTGGAACTAGACAGAGGTGGTGGTGGTAAACATTGTGGATATACTAGATGGCACTGAATTTTTCACTTTAAACAATTAGTTTTACTTTTCTTTTTTAAAAACAGGGTCTCACTATGCAGTTCAGGCTGGTTTTAAACTCACTATGTAGCCCAGTCTGGCCTCAAACTCACCGATCCTCCTGCCTCAGCCTCCTAAATGCTGGGATTATAGGCACACACCACCACACCTGGCATTGGCTGTGAAATTTTACATAAATTATTTCATCTCTTTAAAACTCAGTTTCTTTTTACACAAAATGGAAGCAATATTACTTATATCATTTTTAAAGGTTTTTTTGGGACTGTCTCACTGTAATTTAGGCTGGCCTTGAACTCACTATGTAGCCCAGGCTGATCTCAGCAATCCTCCTGCCTCAGCCTCCCAGCAGCCTCCCAGGTGCTGGGATTATAGGCACACACCACCATGCCCCACTGCCTATGTCATTTAAATGTGAAAGCCAGATGAGGTGATCTATATAAAGTTGTTATAACAATGTACAACATAGAGAAGTTTTAACTAATAATACTATTATTATTGTCATTCTATGTGGCAAACTGTCTACAGTAACTTTCATTTTTTTCTCCGGTACATGTTTCTGTATTGTTTGAAATTCAAGTGTGTTTGTAGATGTGTTTATGTGTATGTTTGTGTGTGTGCATGTGTGTGTGTTTGTGCATATGCATGTAAGTGTGTGGTGCTTGGGATGGAGTCCAGGGATCTGTGCATGCTGGGCGAGTACTCTGCCACAGAGCTACATTTCCAGCCTTAAATATTTGGCAAGAAGCTTGTAGTATATTTGTAATAAAAGAGTGTAGGGAAATGCAAATCAAAACTACACTGAGATTCCATCTCACTTCAGTCAGAATGGCTACCATCAAGAGTATAAAAAACAATACATGCTGGCAAGAATTTGTGGGGAAAAGGAACACTTCTACACTACTGGTGGGAATGTAAATTACAGCCACTATGCAAATCGGTATGGAGATTTCTCAAAAAACTAAAAGTAGAGCCTCCACTTGATCCAGCTATATCACTCCTTAGTATATATTCAAAGCAATTAAAGTCAGCATACCATAGAGACATTTACACCCACGTATATTGCAGCACAATTCACAACAACCAAGATGTGGAATGAGCCTCAGTGTCTTTAAACAGATGGATGGATTGTTAAAAAAACAGATGAATAGAAAGAGAAAATGTGGAATATATACACAATGGAGTATTATTCTGCCACAAAGAAGAATGGATTTCTGTTGTTTGGAAGGAAATGGATGGATCCAGAGACCATCATGTCAAGCAAAATAGGCCAGACTCAGAAAGACAAATATTGCATGTTCTCCCTAATAAGTGGAATTTTAAAAAGTTGACAAGAATGTGCCAGGCGTGGTGGTGCACACCTCTAATCCCAGGATTTGGGAGCCTGAGGCAGGAGGATCGCTGCAAATTCAAAGCCCCTTTAGGCTACATAGTGAGTTCAAGGACAATCTGAACTACATAGTGAGACCCTGTCTCAAAAAGCAAAAGCAAAACACAAGACAACAGCAACAACAACAAAAAGACAACAAAGTAGAAGGGAGACTTTTATTAGACAAGAGGAAAGGAATAAGAAGAAAGGGAAGGGGCTGGGGATTTAGTTCAGTGATTAGAGTGCTTGTCTTGCCTGAGCTCGATCCCCGGCATCACCAAAAAAAAAAAAAGAAGAAGGGGGAGAGTGTGTAAGGACACCAGGTGATGGTGGGGGATGGGTATGAGCAAAATATATACGATGAAACTCTTCCCCAAAAATATGGACCTGGGGGGAGGTGGAAATGATCAAAGTATGTTACGTGCATGTACAAATCTACCAACATGAAACTCATTAATCTGTATAACCAATAAAAAGTGAATGAAAAAAACTATAATGAAGTCAACAGCTCACACCTGTAATACCAGCTAACTGGGAGGCTGTGTGTAGCATTCAAAGTTTGAAGACAGCCTGGGCAATTTAGCAAGACCCTATCTCAAAATAAAATAAAATTTTATCAAATGAAAAGGCCTGGGATATAGGGATATAGCTCAGTAGCAGAGCATCTGCCTAGCACGTGTGAGGCCCTGGGTTCACTCCTCAGTATGACCAAAAAAAAAAAAGGAACTATAATAAAAGATTTATATTTCTTTCTTTTTTTTTTTTTTGTTTGGTGCCGGGGATCAAACTTGGGTCCTTGTGCTTGCAAGGCAAGCACTTTAACCACAGAGCTAAATCCCCAGCCCCAAAGATTTATATTTCAATCAAAATGAATTGCAAACTGGGCATGGTGGCACACACCTGTAATCCCAGCACCCTGGGAGGCTAGGGCAGAAGGATCATGAGTTCAAGCCCAGCCTGGACAACTAAGCAATTTAGGGAGACACTGTCTCAAAGTAAAAATTAAATACAGATCTGAGAATGTGTCTCAATGCAAAGGCCCTCGGTTCAATCCCCAGTACTACAAATCAATCAATCGATTAACATTAAAAATGTAAAATACAAATGAATGATAACAAGATTTTCAGAATGCTGGGGCTTTGGGTTCTTATCAGGATATCTTTGGTTTGACTAAATCAAGAGCAGTTTCCCTGCCTGACTTAACGAAGTCCATGCCTCATCCTGATAAAACTGTATCACCTTTTTGATGAATACTCCTCTGCATTGATTTGTGTGGGCCTCTTGTGGGAGAACTGGTTGAGTCCCTTGTCAGTCTTGAATTGCGAGAAACACAATGATGTGATTAAACTTTTAATGTTTGGAAAAGCTGCACAGGTTGGTTTCCATTAACCTCTGTAGAAGCCTCTTTCCCTGTCATCTTAGCCCTCCATCCCTTCTCTCTTTGAGCAGGACTTCTGAGATCAGCAGCTCCAATGATGGCATATTTATATGCCCAGCATTATATGCCCAGCATTTGTGCACCCTGCTTTTGGCATCACAGAAAGTTGATTTTCCTTTGATGACCCGCCCTGCCCCTCCTCCCTCTCTACCTCTGAGGATTTTGGAAGATTGGCAATACCCTTTGGGTCTAGGAATGGCCATGCGACCAGGGCTGGCCAATCAGATCATTCCATCCCTGGGGCCATTGTGATTGGCCCAGGGCAGAGCACGTGACAAGAAAGGCTCAGGAGTTCCTGCCTGAGCTGTGTGCTGGAATCCTTGGGAAGGTCGCCTCTGTTTTCTGGGGTTGCTGAACGCCTAGGAAATAACCTAAGTGTCTGGGAAGTATGAAGAAAGCATGGAGAAGGTGCCAAAAGATGAAAGGAGAGATTCCTTGAAAACAAAACGAAGCAAACAAAAAAACTTAATACTGTGGTTGGGGATTTAGCTCAGTGGGAAAGTGCTTTCTTAGCAAGCGCAAGGCCCTGAGTTCGATCCTCAGGACCTCTCGAAAAACAACAACAACCAAAAAACCCTTCCTATTAGCTTTAGAGTTCTCTGTGCTTCTTAAATGTTGTGTGTGTGTGTGTGTGTGTGTGTGTTTTTAATATGGAATGCTTCACGAATTTGCATGTCATCTTCTTGAGAATAATTTTCTTTTTTCTTTTTTTTCTTCTTTTCTTTTTAGTCAAACTTTTGCTATGCAGTCCAGGCTGACCTCAGACTTGCAATTTTCCTGCCTCAGCCTCCCGTGTGCTGGTGTTACAGTTATGCACCACAACACCCCAGAAGAAAGTAATTTTTGAAGGATAATCATAAGAAAGAAGAGTAATAAAAAATCTTTTCAGTAAAAGAATAAAAGTTTCCAATTTGGTCTGGAGCTAACAGACAAAAAACTTTATTAGATCTGCAAGTCGTTCACAGAATAAAGTGAGCCCAGTACACATAGCAGCTCTCTTTATAGTGGGGAGGTGCCTCGACCCACAGGCATGTCGTATTCAGTTGCAAGAATACGTGGCATGCTGGGGATGGTGGCTCATGCCTGTGATTCCAGTACTCTGGAGGCTGAGGCAGGAAGATCGCTGTGAGTTTGAGGCCAGTCCGGGCTACACAGCAAGTTCAAGGCCAATTTGAACTGCATAGCAAGACTCTGTCTCAAAAAAAGGAGGAGGGGAGTTGGGGAATTTAGTTCAGCAGTAGAGTGCTTGCCTAGCAAGTGCAAGGCCCTTAGTTCGATCCCCAGCACCCCCCACACAAAAAAATGTAGATTTATGAGATTTTTGTTCTGCAAGGGCACAGACACCAGTGTGTCACGGTGGGGAAATATTGCGAAACCCCGGGCAACAGCAGATCCTAATGAACCGTGGCAAGGATGGGTTTATTTGGGGTGACCCTCACCCTAACCTTATGCATCTGTCAGGACTAATTTGAGACTGGAAGAAACTCCAGTAAGAACTGGTGCAAACAAAAATGAGAATTTTTTGACTTTCATAGCTGAAAGGTCCCCAGTTAGGACTTACTTGAAATGTGACTGCAAGCAAGAGTCAAATGTGCCCCATCTCTCAGCTCTTTTCTCTGACTTTATACTTAGGCCACACGGTGACAAAATACCTGCCAGGATCTCTACTGTGCGCCCTCCGAAACTCAAGTCCTGTCAAAAAGAAAGATCCTCTCTTTCAGCACCTCCTCGGAAATCTGCTGGGCTCACTGTGATTGATCTAAGCTTAAATCAATTAATCACTGTTACCACCAGAAGAAAATGTGCTGATTGGCTTAGACCACTGGAAAAGGAGTTGCGAAGGCCCAGTTAGACCACGTGTGTAGAATATGGGATACAACCAAAATGGAACTGTCATTGGGAGTTGATGCTAGAAAAGTAATTGACAAATACTGGTTTCCCTCCAAGTGATCATTCAGAAAACTCCCAGGAAGAACTAGGGGAAAAGTAGGCAAAATGGCACATTCCAGGAGGCTGAGGCAAGAGGATCACAAGTTCAAGGCCAGCCTGGGCAATTTAAGAAGACTCTGACTCAGAATAAAAATATGGGGGTTGGGGATTCAGCTCAGTGGTAGAGTGCTTGCCTAGCAAGTGCAAGGCCCTGAGTTTTATCCCCAGCACCTCCAAAAAAAAATTTTTTTTTAGGTTGGGCATGTAGTTTAAGTGGTAGAGCCCTTGCCTAGCATGAGTTCAATCTCCAGCACTGAAGAAAGAGAAAGAAAGAGAGAAAGAAAGAAAGAAAGAAAGAAAGAAAGAAAGAAAGAAAGAGAGAGAGAGAGAAAGAAAGAAAGAGAGAAAGAAAGAAAGAGAAAATGTGTGACACTCTGGACTAATCTAGCTCCAAGAGTAGGAAACTAAAACTCATGATTTCTTGAGAACCTAGACATTATCTAATGGTATCACATATTGTAGGAAGTCACCTCTAATCACCTTTTTCATGCTCATCAATACGTAACTTCTCAGAAAGTGAATGTCAAAACTGTCCCTTCCTCCATGCTTCTGCTGAACAGCCAATCTTGCAACATGACTTCCTCACCACTCTTTGGCCAGGTCTCAACTTTGTCTGCTTCCTTCAGGCGCGCTTAGCTTGACAACGGATTCCTCCCTATGGTGAAGAGAAGTACCCGGCTTTCTGATCCCGTTAGTTCCTGAATGTCCTCGGCGTGCAATAGAAGGCACTGCCGAGTCAGTCAGGGACCACCATGTAGACAAAGACCTGGTGCACTTCTGGGCCCTTAACTTGTTGCTCATTAATAGCATGGTCTGCGTTTTCTTCTGAGAGGTCAGAAACGTACAAGCTGTTTTAGGTAAATTAACAGTGATTCTTCATTTGGGCCAACAGAAGGCCGATGGGTAACTGAAGGTAGAACAAAGCTAGACTTCACTTTATGTTGGTTTCCTTTATTACCTTACGCTTTTGGGTCATATCTCAGCCCTGCAGAGAGGCGTTTAAGGAGTGTCTGTCTAAAAACTGGCCATACAAGGTTGATTAGGCCTAATCACACCCCTTCAAGATGGAGGGCATCAAGATAAGCGATTTACAGGGACATTCAACTCCCAGTGGGCACCCACGTGTCAACACCCTAAACTACAATCACCTTGGATTTCAGCAGAGCCTCTGCAAAGCCGAGACTGCCCCAAGGACAAGGAGTCACCTCATGGAGACAAAATAGCCCCCCTCAGCGATAAAGACTTCTCCAGAGTCATCTTGCAAAACCAAAATTGACGATCAACCAGCCCCAAGCCTACCTCAGCAACTCTGCAAAGCGGGTCTTGTTCTTTTGTTAAGGGGCCAGTCTGATCCTCTCCCAGCTGAGGTCTCTCACAACATCAGGAGCACGGGCTATTATGTGTTCATCCGTGATCCTGAGCACATGAACTCTCATTCTGACTTGTCCCTTGTGGTTGCAAGAAGGCTGCCGTGCCACCTGCCTGATGTTCATGGTCCAGTCAGAAAGAAGGGAGAAAAGGCAAAGCTTTTTAATGTGGTCTTGCCTTTTTATTTGGGAAGTGTTAAATTATAAAAATGTGACCATCCAATTATGTTGTGTCAAATATTTTATTTCACTCATTATTTAATAAGAGAACTCAGTAAGATCTTAAAACCAGTTAAAGGAGTATTTAAAAAACACATGCACACAAATAGGCAATTATACTTGCGTATGTATATGGACAGGCAATCGGGAATGCTGACGGGAACGTCCAAAGAGAAGGAAACTAGCTGATGTTAACAGAGGTTTAATCTATGGCAGCTCTTCCAGATGAGAGCTATTTGGATTTCTATGGGCAACAGTCATTTGTGTTACTATCGGTGTTGTACAAAGTTGGAAAATAGCTCAAAGACTGAGAGGTAGAGATGGTAATAAGGGTAATGTTACACGGAACACCCAGTATTCTCTTTGCCACTTTCCAAAGCTTTCAGGGTTTCCCAGCAGAAGAGGCACCCTGCTCAAGACCTGTGCTTCACCCACCTGACCCTTGACACATAGCTGCTTTTGTTACAAGGGTAGCTGGGAAATCTAGTCACTTTAGCTGGGAACACATCTTAAGTAAAAGGGACTTCTGTCAGTAAGGGCATCTGTCCTGCCTGTGCACGCACATGAGTTGCTTAGGGTGCTAGTTTATTTCATGATTTTTAGCAAGCATCAGCATGAGGATGCTGCAGTGGACACCTGCTGTTTTGGGGACCTTAGTACCACTGCCGCTTCTGGCAACAATGACTCGATTTTCATTTTTTATGAACCCTTTCACCACTTTCCAGATCCAGCACCAATGACGGAGCCTTGACTTACAGTGATTGAGGAGTGGACAATAACTCAAGCCCTGCCAGTCAGATTCAATGCTGGGACCTTTTTTTGTTTGTTTGTTTGTTTGTTTGTTTGTTTTTTGGTGCTGGGGATTGAACTCAGGCCCTTGTGCTTGCTAGGCAAGCGCTCTACCACTTGAGCTAAATCCTCAACCCCTCAACGTTGGGACTTTTATTGGAACAAAAACTGACTTACAATAGAAAATAGTGATAGTTATGTTTGAAAGATACAGAATCAATTTTCTGACAGTGCTTGGCATCCAAGCGGATTCCTGTACTCTCTCTAATATTCCACTGCCTCCCAAAGGGTCTGTGGCTTCCTGGTGACAAACCATGGCATGGTCCTTGATTTAATCAGTAATTAACACATCTCTCCTTTCAGTATCTGAGAGGTGCAAGGCTATGGGGCATGATAGCAAGTGCAAATCTGGGTTTCAATGCCAGCTGTGCTAGGCAAGTGTCCGTTCCGGTATTCAGAGCAAAAGAAAATTTAATTCAGGGAATTGGTTATGTGAGGGGTTAGTGACAGCTGGGAGCCATGGCTGACCCTGGCTAGAGACTCACTCGGGGGAACAGGGGGTGGGAGAGGTTTCCAACAAGACAGAGGAGAACCGGTCACTGCCAGGGTGCTGCTTGAGGGGGTCCCACAGGCAGGGGGAGTGGGGTGGCTCCCGTTTGACTGAACCTGACTCGAGGCTGGCTGGGCAATCTGGGGCAGCCGCTTACAGGGCCAGTGCCACTTCTGTAGGAAGAGCAGAGACCCCCCAGATGGGTCTCTCCAAGGAATGAGACTGGGGCCATCAGTCCGTCAGGCAGGGCCAGTCACCTGTTCAAATTTCATGACATCCGAGATGCCATCGATTGTGCCATGCACCATTATTTTACGCACTAAATATGAGAAAGATACTTCTGACTACACCGACACAGTGCTAAGGCATCATTGCAGCACATCTCGATGTAAAAAATGTTGACACATCTCAAGGGAGGACTGGAGAAAGGTTGACCAGTGGATGCAAAGATACAGTTAGATCAGAGGAAGAAGTTCGGGTGTGCTGTTGCACAGGAGGGTGACTGTAAATAACACATTTTAAAAACCCAGAGGAAAGTTTTTGGATGTTTCACCACAGAGAAATAAATGAGAAGATAATGTCTAACCTGAGTTAAACATTTCAGGTTGTGAACATGTGTTGAGGTGGTACCCCAGGAATATGTACATGTACAACTTTTATGTTTCTGTCAGTTAAAAATAAATTTAAATTAAGAAAATAATCCAAAAATGTTGAAGTGTGAAAAATGTGCCTGTTAAGAGCAATAAAATATACTATCTGTTGTGTGACCTTAATTATTTGTGACCTCAATTCATTTCCACTTTCCAGCCTTGGTTTTACTATCTGGAAATTGGGGACAATACAGTAGTACCTACTTCGCAGGGTTTTTATAGGGATCGACTCAGCTAACATCGCAGGCTGTTAAGTTTACTGAGTAGAGACTTTTATTTCTTTTATTGAAACAGTGAGCTAGCTTCATGCCTAGTATATAGCAGGAATTTAAAGACAATTTGTAAAATGGATCCACATGGATTATACCAGGTTTTGTGGCACAATGTGGGGGGAGGATCTTTTCTTCTTTTTTTCTGTACTGGAATCAAACCCGGGATCTTCAAACTGAGCTATATCCCCAGCCCCTTTTTGGGGTAGAGGGTGCTGGGGATTGAGCTCAGGACCCTGGACTCACTAGGCAACTGCTTTTCACTGAGCTGAATTCCCAACCCCTCCCCAGCCCTTCTATTTGTATTTTTATTTTGAGACAGGATCTCATTAAGTCACTAAATTGCCTAGGCTGGGCTACAGCTCTCAACCTTGCAGAATGTTGGAATTACAAGCATTCACCACTATGCCCAACTGGCACAGATATTTTCTTGTTTCACTGGCAAAACACAGAATTGACTCTCTTATGATAGAGGGAACCCCCCTCTTATTTAAGAAAGTCGTCAGGTGGAGGGGACATTGAATGAATTTCTAGTGGAAAAGACTGCCAATGGCAGGCATGATGGTGCACATCTGTAATCCCGTTTAATCAGGAGGCTGAGTCAGGAGGATCCCGAATTGGAGGGCAGTCTGGGCAACTTCCAGATCCTGTCTAAAAAAATGTGGGTGGGGCATAGCTCAGTGGCAGAATGTCTCCGGGTTCAATCCCCAGGGAATGATGCCAGTGGTGAAGGAGGGGAATTAGGTCATTAGGTCGTGAGAGTAGAGGACAAATCAAAATAGAACAGAGGAACTCTCCCATCCACAGAGCACTATTTTTTAAAATTTATTATTCCCCTACGCCTCATACTCTGGACGCTTTGTAGTGTTATCATTCCAATTTTACCTACGAGACTTGGGCTGAGTACGTATATAGAGATTTTCCCAAAATAAAATATCTGGAAGGGAAGCTAAGAAACATCACGTATGCTTTAGCCTTCAGGGCGAAGGCCTAAAATGGGATAAATTAATTCCAGTTTAGACCACATATATAGATAAAAACGAAAGTGATGAAAACAGTGGCTAGCGTGGTTAGATTACGGACGATGGAAAATCTGTGAACAGCATCGATAGGATCTTTTTAATCCCTCGAATTTAGGGGTATGGTGTTGAGATGAGACCGACCGCCTTATCCAGTTGCAATCTCCCCCCAGGGGCGTGACTTGTCCTGTTTTGGAGGTTAGTCACGATCCAGGATGTACCCCAGACACCAGGCCACAGCCCCCCGGGATTATTAACAGGGAGTCACTTCTGACTCAGGAGCGCGCCCCTGCGCTTCCAATCCACGTCCTCCTGTGCGCGCTCGCCTCGGGCAACGCGCCCTCTTCACAGGCAGCGAGCACAGCCTACTGGCCGGCCGGGTCCGGCCGGTTTAGTTTCGCCCCCAAACGGAGGGCGCATGCTCGCTGGTTTCGCTCCGCCCCCTCACTCAGGCTTCTCGCGACACCCACCCAGGAGCGGCCTGGATCTCGCGAGAAATATTGATAGCCTCGCGAGAATACGCCTGGTAGACGGCTTCTGGGGAGGCCCTAGCGGGCGAAGAGGAGTTGCATGTGTCGCTTCAGCGGGTGTGAGCGGCGGGAGTGGAGGCGGCGAGGGCTGTGCGACCGCCCGGGTAATGACTCCCCGCTCCCCTTCCGGTTCGGATAGGCTTATAGCGTGGGGGAAACTGAGAGGCCGCCTGGAGGAAAGAAGCCGGGCGCCTCCACCCCCGCCCACATGGGCCCCCTCTGGTGTCCCCGGGGTTGCCCCTTCGCCTCAGTACTGCTAGTCCTTGTCGCCTCGGCCCTCTTACGTTCCACCCCTACCTGGCTCTTCTGTGCCCACTTTCTCTCCTCATTCCCCTCGGGCTCCGGGCACCCCGCCCCCTCCCATCCCCTTCTCCGACTCCTCGGTGTCCCACAGCCTGCATTCTGGCCACCTCGCGTGTGACCTGCCCCACTGCCTAGACGCTTCCGTTCTCCCTTCCTCCAGCTGTTTGGAGCCCTCCTCCAAGTGCAGCTTGCATCACCCTCAGACCTTTTGCTCCGTCTCCATCGAGATCACCCACCCTTTCCATTTCCCCCAATTTGCTTCCTCTTTCTCTGCTGCCCCTCCCCCATCCTTCGCAGTTGCATTTACTACTTGCTTCCATGTAGACTTGTGGACCAAGTAGATGTGCCAGGAATTCTTCTCATTTGATGATCTAATGTAGCTTGTGTTCCTCATTTCACAGAGAATTGAAGCAGCGTTGGGGCGGGAGGCTATGTAGTGAAGGAAGCCAAACTGCACCCCAGTACTGCTGCCTTGGCGTCTTGTTTCAGAATAATGAGGATGTCATTTTCCTTGCTTACAGGTTTATGAAATGGCTGCTGACATTTCTGAATCTAGTGGGGCTGATTTCAAAGGAGATCCGAGGAATAGTGCCAAGTTAGATGCCGATTACCCACTTCGAGTCCTTTATTGTGGAGGCAAGTATTGGAAGGCAGGAGATGAATTTTACTGTGTTTTGATGTCTTGTGTTGATAGGTTTACATTTGGTCCTCTTAAGTTTTTTTCACCTATTTTGCCTTTGTCATTTGGTGAACTCTTAGTTGACAAGGGGCCCTGGGGAGGAGGAACCAGAGGTTCACAGATTTTCCCAACCTGTGTGATTTTGTATCTTGCTACTTGGCCTGGAGGGGCTTACAGTCAGTTGGCAAATAGATGATTGCAACCAGATGGCTGCTTAAAGGAGAGTATCTTGGAAGACAGTTGAGTCCTGAGGGATGGCAAAGAATGGAAGAGGAAGTAAAGAATGGCACCATATAGGAAGAGAACAGCCATGTAAGAGAAAGCTTGGTGTATGTCTGTGGAGAAGTGAGCAGCTTTGAAGTAGACAGTGAATAGTAAACTGTGGGTTAAGGAGTGGAGATGAGGTTAGAGGTAGTAGGAAACCCTTGGAAAGGTCTTCTGGTTTGAATAATAATATACAGTGTTATGTGTTAGACTTAGTCAACAATTTTCCACCTTTGAGTATTTTTCCTCATTTTCAGTAGGAAAATTTCAATTCAAGGTTCTATTTTGTTTTCTCTTTGAAACTTTCAGAAAAATTTGAAGATACAGGACAGGAAAAGAGCAAGTAAATATTTTTTTCATAAATATTCTTGAGTACCTACTGTGTGCTGGGCATGTTTCAGGTGCTGAGGACTAAAGTGAATAAATAAAAAAGGAAAAGCCTGGAATGTAGCTCAGTGTGAGGCTGTGGATTCAGTCCCCAGTACTGAGGGGGAAAATTAGTGACTCATCATTTACTGAATATCCTTGATAATGAGATAAAATTAGTGTACAGTACCTTAATTTTTTGGGGGGAGTACTGGGAATCAAACTCAGGGCCTTGTGTCCCCTAGGCAAGTGCTCTACCACTGGAGCTAAATCCCCAACCCTTACCTTAAATTTTTAAAAATTTATTATTGTTATTATTTGTTGTAGTGAGAATGGAACCCAAGGGCACTCTTATACTGAACTATGTCCCCAACCTTTTTTTGTTTTGTTTTGTTTTTTTATTTTGAGACAGGATCTCACTAAGTTGCCCAGGCAAAACTTAACTATCCTCCTGCCTTAGCTTCCTGTCTGGGTTGAGTCTTACTATGACATTTGCCTTTTTTTTTTTTAAACTGGAGATTGAGCCCACGGGTTTAGCACTAAGCTACTCTCCAGCCCTTTTTTATTTTGGATGAGGCCTTGTTAAATTGCTGAATTGCCCAGGTTGAGCTCGAACTTGTGATCCTCCTGCTTTAGCCTTAACAGAGTGCTGGGATAACGGGTGTGCACTGTCGAGCTTGGCTTGTCATATCATAATCAATCATATTTTTGCCTTTGGAGTCATTGGCCAGGATTTGCATTCTGACTCCAGAATTTACCAGGAATGTGGCCCTGGGCAAGTTACTTGATTTCTCTAAGGTTTAAAGGTCTCTTTCTAAACTATGTAGAATGAGAAAGAAGATTACATGTTACACCAATCATATGATTAGTGTAAAGTACCTTGGACAACTAAGACAGGAACCTAGTTTTCTAAATGCTATTATTATTACTAGAAGAATATGCTGGTTCATTGTGATTTTTCATACTGTAAGTCAGATATAGTTTAGAACTATTCTGACTGGGCCTGGTGGTGCACATCTAATTCCAGCACTCCGGAGGCTGAGGCAGGGGATCACTGCAAATTTAAGGGCATCCTGGGCTACATACTGAGTTCAAGGCCAACCTGAACTACATGGTAAGACCCTGTCTCAAAAAAACACAAAAAAAGAAGTACTATTCTGGAGCTGGGGATGTAGCTTAGTGGTAGAGTACTTGCTTGACATGTGCAAGGCTCTAGTTTCAATTCCCAGTACCAGTACCACAAAAATAAAACAATTGTTAAAAAAATTTTTTTTTTTTTTGGTGCTGGGGATCGAACTCAGGGCCTTGTGCTTGCAAGGCAAACACTCTAACCACTGAGCTAAATCCCCAGCCCCCAAAATAAATAAATTTTAAAAAGTTTATTGTATCCGTTTGATCAAATCTAAGACTATATTTTATAAAATGTATTATTTTAGATTCCCCTGAGAAAAGAAAAAGAAGATACTAGTTAGGTCGACATTGCTTTATTATAAAGTACAGCTCTTAAAAAAATACAAAAAATATTAGAGTTGGTGAAATATAAGGTATGAAATCCATGCTATTGAATTGCTTGTCACTTCTGAGATGGTTTTGGTTTTTTGGTTTGTTTTTGTTTTGTTTTTTGTGGTACTACAGCTTGAACCCAGAGGTTTCAGACTGAACTTACATCTTCAGGTCTTTTTATTCTTTATTTTGAGACAAAGTCTCTCTAAGTGGCTCAGCCTGTGATCCTCTTGGCTCAGGTGACTTTGAAGAACTACATTAAATAATCAGTCTATCCTACCAATAATTTATGTTGAAGAGAGGTTTCTAACCTTTGTATTATTTTAATTTTCTTCCCTACTTTGTGTTGATATTGTAGGCAGAAGGGTAAAGAGAGAGGTAGTTCTTCCCGAGGAGTTTAAGGTCTAGGTATGTAAGAAGGACTTAGGAAGTATTAAATACTGAGTGAATGGTACTGACCATATGAATTAAGAGCTTGGGGATCTTTGTTCAGAGGGAAGTAGGAAAGTTTTCAAGGAACTGAGGTTCATATAAGCGTTAGGTGGTAGATAAAACTTGCAAGGAAAGGTGAAGAGATTTGTAAGAACAATATAGGGACATACTTTAATATGAAATCTTCAGGGGAGAGGGAGACAACTGATTGGAGCAGAGCGCTGATTTGGAATAAAGAAACAAAAATGAATGGATGGAGTCAGGTGTGAGGAAACATGTCATCAGGGTTCAGACTTTAGATGTTGAAGTCTAAGTTCATTTCTTTTGCATTGTTGGGGATTGAACCCAGGGCTTTGTGCATCGTAGGCAGTGTTCTAACTACTGAGTTATACTCCCAGCCGTTATCTGAGTTTAAATCCTGGCAGTCTTTTTCTGAACTTTCACTGACTGTAACCTTGGCCAGTTCCTAGCAGACAAGCCTACTTCAGAACGCTGTTGAGAGGGATAAATAATACATTACACAGGGTATGGTGGCAACCATACTACTTGGGAGGTTAAGACAGGAGGATCAGGAGGTTGAGACAAGCCAGACTCTGTCTCAGAAAGAAAGAAAACATGAAGTAGGGTATGCTGGCGTACGCCTGTGATCTAGCACTCCCAGGTCGGGGGCTGAGGCAGGAGGATTACAGATTTCACCTGCATCTTTCAGCCCAACCTGGGCAAATTAGTGACTTACTGAGACCCTGTCTCAAAATATGGTTGGTTCACGCTCTAGCTCAGTATGAATGTTCTGGATTCAGTCCTCATTACCACAAAAAAGAAGAGAAAAAAACCAAATGTTTGGCACATGATAAAGTTCTCAGTAACTATTATTACTGTTATCTATTATTTTTTCTAAAAGTCAGATAAGTTTGGAGTTGCTATGGTTGCCATCATCTATAGTGAACTATTAGTTCTGTGAACAGAAAAGTAATGAAGTGACAAGAGATGATTAACATGCTACATTATGAGGAGGGAGAACCCATAAAAAGGCCCATTGCAGAAATGTCGGTTTGAGGTAAGTGAGTGCCTTGCTATCAGTGGAAGCCGTATAAAAGGCAGAGGCTCAATCAAGGAAGAAATGGACTGCCCAGCAGTGAAAAGGGGAAGAGATTATATGATGAATGACGTATTTCTACGTTGAGAGAACTGAAAAGTAGGAGAGGTGCTGAAAGTGATGAGGTTCGTTATATATGGAGGTGAGGAATGGGTTCATTTCTCAGTATAATGAACTCAAGTTTCACCAAGCGCAAGAATCTAACTAAGTACTTGTCAGAACGGCAGCAGAGAGGTCAGGAAATAAAGATCTGGCCCTGGCCCTGTTAGCCAGAGGCGATGGTCTGAGGTAGAGAGGATGGGAGCTTTTCTGAGAAAGGAGCAAGAAGGGCGTAGGGATTCTTGGGCGTACTTGGAGTGAGGTGAGCTGGGTGGATTTCACCATGTAGAGAAGCTGCTTAATTGGTGTCAAGTTAGCAAGGTCAGCCTCTGGGAATCTTGTTTTTCTGCAATTGTAAAGCATGACTAAGGATGCAAGAAAAATTGGTATATTTATTTATTTGTGGTACTGGGGGTTGAATCCAGTTCCTTGCACTAGCAATATCCCCAGCCCAATCCCCACCCCTTTTTATTCTTTGTTTTGAGACAGGGTTTCACTAACTTGCCCAGCCTAAGCTCTAACTTGTGATCCTCCTCCTTAGCCTCCCAGAGTACTGGGAAGACAGGTGTGCACTGCCACACCTGACTGATAGATGTATTTTGACAAGATGTCTAGAATAGAATATAGGTTCCTGTTTTGGGGGTTTTGTACCAGAGATTGAGCTTAGAAGTGCTCCGCCGCTGAGCTGCATCCCAGCCCTTTTTGTTTTTTATTTTGAGATGGTCTAAATTGGCCAGACTGGCTTTGAACTTCCAATGCTACTGTCTCACCCTCTGGAATAGCGAGGGTCACAGGTGTGCACCGCACCTAGTGGGTTGCATTCTTTCTTTTTCTTTTTAATTTTGTTTGAGACAGTCTAACTGTGTAGTTCAGGCTGGCTTTGAACGCACTATATAGCCCGTGTTGACTTCAAACTCAGGCAGTCCTGCCTCAGCCTCTGGAGTGCTGAGATTACAGGCCTGTTCCAATACACTGTATTCTTGTATGAGTTATCTGTGAAACAGCATTTTAAATTTGAAAGCCTTCGTGAATCAAGGATGAGATCTGTTTCCTGTGACTTTAAGGGGTCAGTAAACTAGCACTGCAGAGTGGAAGCTGTTGAAAGATGCATTTCTACCTGATGAACACTGTTTAGAGCAGTATAGGCTTCTGTTTGATGTAAAAACATTCTTGCGTTTCATTGCACAAAGCAGAAGTAGAGATGCATTTAGACAGTACCTTCCAGATTCCAACATTACCATTTTGTAAACATGGTGGACTTTGTTAGTCGGTGTGGTAAGAAAACGGTCCCTGTCATAGTGAGTCAACAATTTACCAAGCACTGTAAAAACATTCACTGAGTAGCTCTGACGTGTAAAGTCCTGTGCTAATTTCTGAGGAGGATTGTAAATTGGCAGGGTTCCTGCCCTTCATCTGTGCATAACTTACACCTGGTAGGTGTAGGATGTAGGGCTGAAAGGAAGGCACAGGTGGGATTGGGAGCAGATAGAGACAAGAAGTTTAGAGCCGGGACCATAGCCACATTGGCAGTGTAGGAAAGGAGTGCTTTCGTCCCCTGGTGGGGAATCAGAAAGACTTCATGAAGGTTGCCACAGTTGAATGGGCACTAGAAGGAAAGGTAGTGTTCAGGCAGGCACAGAGGGGCAGAGGGCAAATGTGCCAGGCAAAGGAGCAAAGCCAGAGAGGCAGAAAAGTAATGGGGAGTGTGAAGGGGGTTGCCAGCATCACAGCTGCATTTTGATGTGAGATTTGTGAAGGGGATAGGAATTTGTAAAGCAGTGTGGTTTGGAGTTAGATTGTGGGGGGCTTCACTAGTAGATAGTGCTATGTTGCTGAAGGGCAGAGAAATTACATGAAGACTTGAGGCAGGCAAGCTCACTGGCCAGGCTGTAATCAGACTAAATTTTTTTGGGGGGAGTGCTGGGGATCAAACTCAGGGCCTTGCACTTGTTAGGAGAGTACTCTAACCACTGAGCTAAATCCCCAACCCCAATAAGACTAAATATTAATGAGGTTTTAAATGAGTGATGATATAGTCAGGTGAGATGGTGCATGCCTGTAGTCCCAGCTATTCAGGTGGCTGAGGCAGGATTACTTGAACCCAGGAGTTTAGGGCCAACCTGGGCAAGACTTTATGTCTTTAAAACAAACAAAAGGAATACCATAAATTAGGAAGAGAAAGTCAAGGAAAGAGAGTCTGACGGTGAAGCCAACAGGTAAAGGAGTTAATTGGGTTTGAGGACAAGGGAAAGAGGGGAAATAATACCTGTTACAACTATACTGCATATAATTTCTGGCAGACATTTAGTATACTTGGTATGCAAAGAGAAGAGGGAAGACTACCAAATAGAGTACTTGCTAAAGAGAAAAATCAAAATGATGACTGTCTCAGTTACTGTTCTTGTTGCTGAGACAAGATACCCAACACCCACAGTTGAAGGAGGAGAGGTTTATTTAGCTCACAGTTTGTAGAGGTTTCAGTCTGTAATCGGCTGGCTCCAAGGCAGGGTGGCATGGCAGAGGGGCAGCGCAGAGGAGAAACAGTTCATGCAGGCAGAAGGCAGCAAAAGCAGCAAGCAGCCAGTCCAAGAGACAAGCCTCTTTCTGTCCCTTATATTGTACCCAAGCTACCTGCCCTTAGAGCAGATAGCACTCACACCTTTAATCCTAGCGTTGTACCAGGAATCAATCTCAGCATCACACACTCTAGATTCAACCACCTCTGAAAAGCCCCAAATGTGACCGCATTAAGCTTTGGGGGGACACCTAGACACAAACCATAACAGTGACAGAGTCATATTCTTTATTTCTTCATCATTCCCTCCTTTCCCCTTTCAAAAAGAGAAGGATGCAGATTAGAAAAGACTGGCCTCAGGTCTCAGCAAGAGTGTTAGTGGGACCTCAGAGATCAGCTGGAATTCATTTATAAACCAGCTTTCAGCTTCTGTCCATGTCAGCATTGTGTTCCACATGCAGGAGTGAGAAAGATTTAATTATCTTTTGGAAGCTCACAGCTTGACAAACATTTCAACAGAGGAGTTACAATATACTAAAAGGATTGTAATATATTGGATTCTTTTTTTTTTTTTGGTGCTGGGGATCGAACTCAGGGCCTTGCACTTGCTAGGCAAGCACTGTAACCACTGAGCTAAATCCCCAGCCCCCCAACTGGATTCTTTAGATTAGAAAATCAGTGGTGTAGTTTGAGGCCAGACTGTGGGGGACTTCACTAGTAGATAATGCTACTAGTACCATCTCAAGTAACCTTTACCTCAAAAAAAACCCTGAAGATAGCATTTGAAAGGTGATAGAGAAAAATTAGAGGAAAAAGTAGAAATGAAACATTTTGCTAAATGTAATAATGAACCTTGGATGTGGTTGTATATTTAACATTTTAAAAATCATTTTTTTCTCCATGTCCACAGTCTGTTCATTACCAACAGAGGTAAGTCCTTTTAAATGTTTTTCTCTTTTAATAATGTCTGCATTTGAGGTCACTCTTGATTTTAGAGGTAACCTAACAGCTTTCTTTTTTTATTTTTCATTCTATTTATTTGATAGTAGAATTTCACCTTTTTTTTTCCCCCCAATACTGGGGATTGAACCTGTGGCCTTTGCGCATCCCAGCCCTTTTTAAATTTGAGACAAGGTCTTGCTGAGTTGCCAAAGCTGGGCTCAAATTTGCATCTGCCTTCCTTCCAGAATGCTGGAATTAACTGTGGTTTAGAATGCTTTTATGGCCTCCCATAGTACTGGGGTTACACACAAATGTTCACCATGCCTGACTTTTTTTTTCTTTTTTCTTTCACTTTTTTTTCTTTTAGTTAAGTTGAATTGAGGTCTTTCTATGTTACACTAGCCTTAAACTCCTGGGTTCAAGCCAGTCATCCTGCCTCAGCCTCCTGAATAGCTGGATGCCACTGTGCCAGCTAATAATACATGTACTGCATTTGCACTTGGCTGGACATTTTGGATTTTTGCATGCGCCTCGTGAATAGTCGGTTGATAAAACAAGAGTAACCTTAAAGCCCAAACTTATACATCTGAGCAGAGGGGAAAAAAAGAGCAATACAGATTATGTGTAAGACTTTCTGCAGTGGAAGTGCCTAATCCTTTTTTATTTCTAGTTTCTTGTGGGGCATTTTCTACTTGAATGGAGGTTTCCTGTGGGTGGGAAATCAGGCGGAAGTAGTTCTATTCTTTATATAGCGCTTATAGTGAGTGATTTTTAATTGAAATGTATTGTTTGAAAATGTTTTCTTGATTCCATTTGTTCTTTTTCTTTTCTTCTTCAGTACTGTGAATATATGCCCGATGTTACTAAATGTAGGCAATGGTTAGAGAAGAATTTTCCAAATGAATTTGCAAAACTCACTGTAGGTATGAACCTTTTTTCTCCTCTTTTCAAGTTTGTATATCTGGAATGTGTGCATGTATATTTTAAAGATATGAAAGTCTTCCTTTAGTAGGATACAGAATTTTATCAATCTCTATTAATTTTAAAACTCTTCAAGTTTCTGAGGTAGGATAGATCTAAGTATTAGCTTGATGTGAAAAACAGTAAAGGTTGTAGGGGCAAATATGTGTTTATGTCTATTGTGAGCATATTATGTGCTGCAAACTGTTTTGGGTTCTGAGAGTAAAGCAGTAAGCAAAAGATCTATTCTGTAGGAATTATATCCTAGAAGGAGAAGTGAATCAAATGCTTAAAAAGTGTATAGATAACAATAAGCCAGAAAGGAGGAAGGTAAGAATTATCAGGAGGGAATGTGAAATTTCAGTGGCCCAAGAGGATTTTGCGTAAAAGATAGCATTGACTGAAGACCTCTGGAAATGAAGGCATCACATGGATGTCTAGGCAGAAGGCATAGCCAGCACCAAGACCTGGGACAAAAGCTTTCCCAGCATATTCCAGAAACAGCAGAGTGGTGCTGGGGGCGTTACTTAGTGGTTGAGCACTGCCTTGCCCTGCAAAGGGGACTGGGCTCAATCCCCAGCGCCATGAAGAGTTGGTGATTTTTTTTTTTTTTTTTTTTTTTTTTTTTTTTTTTTTTGTGCTGGGGATCGAACTCAGGCCCTTGTGCTTACAAGGCAAAGCACTCTAACCACTGAACTAAATCCCCAGCTCCCCCAGTGCCCTGAAGAAAGGAAAAAAAGGAAAGAAACAAGCAAGGGCCTTTGCTGGAGCCAGTCAGCTGAGAGGAGCTGGGTATGAAGTCACAGAGGCCGAGAGTTGGTGTTCACTGCGCGAGACAGGGAGGACTGGTGGGTTCGAGCAGAAGAGTTTCACCAGCATTACTCTGACTGCTGGGTTCAGAATAGACTCAAAGGAGACACGGGCAGAAAAGCAGGGAGAGCAGACGGGGATCTCGTGATGCCTTGGGCCAAAATGGTGGCAGTGGATGGATGGAGGTGGCAAGAAGTGATCAAATACTGAATATATTTTGGAGGTGGATCTGACAGGATTTTCTAACGTGTTGGGTGTGAGGTGTGAAGAAAAGGGGGCATCTGGGGTTTTGGTCCAAGTCTCTAGAAGAATGGAGTTGCTGTTGCCATGAGCGGAGCAGGCTGAGGAGGACTGATGTCCTGAGGTGCTCAGGCTGATGGTATCTCTTGCAAGGTTGGTAAGCGGCGGCAGTGTCAGGACAAGGGGAAGCCTGGGCCATCACAGGCCTGCTGCTGCGTGTCCCATGTTGCCCACTCTGCTGCTCAGTTTTCACCTTATTTCATGAGGCACAAACCTGTACACTGAGTAAGGCCTTCTGGGCCAGTGGCTGTGTACCCTGCCTGAGGTTGGCTGAGAGCCTCAGCTCTGGCATTGTAATCAGCCTCTGCTGTTGGCTCTGGCCTGGCCCAGCCTGCCTGGGCCATGGTGTGTCCTGGACAGGAGGAGCAGTGTGATGAGGTGAATTTGTTAGGTGCTCCAGCAGGGGCTTCGTGTCTTGTACTCCCTCCTGGAGCTAAGGAAACCCTAATCCTCCCTCTATCCAAGACCATTTTCTAGTCCCATCATTTACTGTGTCAGTCACATTGTTGTCATTTTGATAGCAAATACTTGAAGTAATTCATGGAGAAAAGATTTCTTCTGTCTCACAGTTCTAGAGGTTGTAGTCCATGATCAGTGATCCTGTAGCTTTGGGCCTCTGCTAGGCAGCACATCACGATGAGGCATCTGGTGGAACAGGACTCTGCACTGCGGCACCAGAAAGTGAGGAGGAGGAATGGCCTGGGGTCCTGCTGTCTCATGGAGGGTACCTCCTGAACGTTGCACTCCTCCCAGTAGCACCACCCCAGAACTGAACCTTTAACATACAGCACTTTGGGGGACCCTAGAACTCAGCCAGAGGGGCTTAGAATTAGGCTTGGATAGGAATGTAGCAGTATCATCACTTGCCTCACAAATCTCATTCTTCATTATTGGTCAAATGCCTTGAGTATGCATTGTTCAAAGGTGATTACCTTGTTTTACGCTTCAGTTTCTCACACCAGAGAAACTATGCGGTATTGAAACCGCATAGTGTGTTCGATTTATTTCACTTAAGAGTGTGGTCTCAAGATGCATCCATTTACCTAGGAATATCTCAAGCTTATCATTCTTTATGGCAGAGTAGTACTCCATTGTATAAAAAAACCACATTTTCTTAATCCATTCTGCTGTTGATGGGCATTTGGGCTGCTTCCAAGATTTAGCTATTACAAACTGTGCTGCTATAAACATGGGTGTGCATATAGGGGGAAAGGAACAGAGGGACAAGAGAAATAAGAAATGGAAGGAAAAAATGGAAACAAATCTTTTGTAAATAGGGAGGGAGGAGGGGGTGAGGGGAGGGGAATGGAAAAAAAGAAGCAACAAGATATATCATGTACAGGTACAAATTCCCTATGATGAATGTTATCAATGTGTACATCTAAAATGTACCATTAAAATAAAATTTAAAAAATAAAAAATTTCATTACCTAACAGTATGAAATGATGTTCATTCTCCTGGGTTTCATTTTTATATCTAGAAAATTCACCCAAACAAGAAGCCGGAATTAGCGAAGGTCAAGGATCAGTAGGGGAAGAAGAAGAGAAGAAAAAACAAAAGAGAGGTAAGACTTAAATCTATATTTTGACTTATACAAACATAGCTTCCCTCTGATAGAAGAAATTAAGATTCCCAAAGTAAAAAACATCTTATTCTTGTAATTCCACATGTGTCATTATAAAATTATGTTCTCAGGATTATGATTGGATGTGGTATGATTTGTCCTTTGTTAATGAACTGGACCCATGCTAATTTGCCCTCTAAATATGTAAAATGCAACCAGCCATCTAGAATTCTATGTATTCTATTTTATCATTACTTCTGGTAGCTTAAAAATTTCATTTTATAGGTGTCGCATATATTTATCTCCTGCTTCTAAAACTTAATTCCTTGTGCTCTGGATCTTATCCTTGCCTGTGTCCCTGTAACTACAGTTAGTTTACAAAGATTTTTCAGGATTTTTGCATCTGATTTTGGGGAGGTTACAAGCGTGCATGATGTCTCCTGGTTTAAATTTTGCATGTTGAATTTCTTCCAAGAGCCGGTGTCTGTCTTTGTTTAATCTCTCCCTTCCTTCTTAGCCAGATGTCTTTACTAGGACTAGACTCAATACTCCTTTCTCTTCTCACTCTAGTCTGGGACTCCATGAATATTCCCAATAAAAATCCCTAGTAGCTTGGTAATCACTAAGTCACAGAGCATTTGAGCACTCTTCTCTCCTGAAGTGCATTTCCTTGGTTTGTGTGGCATTCTCCCTTCTTAGGTGTCCTGTCACTTCTCTTTAGTCTTCTGTGTAGACTTCTCTTCCCTCTGTCACTTAAAAGTGGGTGTTTCAGAGTCGGGCATGGGGGGGGCTGGGGATTTAGCTCCGTGGTTAGAGTGCTAGCCTCGCAAGTGCAAGGCTCTGAGTTCGATCCCCAGTACCCAAAAAAAAAAAAAAAAAAATCCATCAGAGTCGGGCATGGTAGCACATGCCTGTAATCCCAGCACTTGGCAGGCTGAGGGACGAGGATCACATCAAGTTCAGGGCCAGCCCGGGCTACACAGCAAGACCCTGTCTCAAACTTTCCCCTCCACCAAAACAAATTGGGTGTTTCTCAGTATTCTGTCCTGTGTCCTCTACCTTCCTGTTTTCTTTGCCTTTACCCAGACACTTCCGTGTTCTTCAAGACCCACCTGGATGATTCTATCCTGTCCTTGCCTTCTCCACACTGTACCCATGTGATTCTCAGATCTGCACCTGGCCATGTCTGCAGACGAGGTGTGCATGGTGCCACAGGCACCACAAACAGAGTACTTCTAAAATCAGATTTACTAAGTCTCAGGTTGACTTGTGTTTTCCCCATTTTGGTAGGGATGGCACAAATTACCCTGTCATCTGAGCTGGAAACCTGAGAACCATCTTGGTCTCCCATTTTGCCCCCTTTAATCAGTTCTAAATTCTTCTTTCTCCTTCTTCCTCTCTGTATCCTGTGCCTGGCACCCATTACTGGTGCATGTTTGGTTTTATATTTGATTAGCTTCTGCCTGAGCTGATGGCGGACCTTTCTGTTGGCCTTACTCTTCACTGTAGGTAGAGTGATCTTAAAACAGATCTGGTTATTTCATTCCTGCAGTCTTTTGGTGGCTTCTCCTCTCACAGTATCAAATCTAAGGCCAGAGCTTGACATTCTAAGTCCTTAATGACTGCTGTGTAGTCTTCTGCTGTTCTGCCTTCATTTGATACATATTCTTAAGCATCCTTCAGTGAAGACAAATGTAGTTTCCAAATAGAAGGCCTTTTTTTCAGTCCCTGTACTTGTTTCCTTTCCCTACAATATCCTTTTTTTCTTTTGTGGCATTGGGAATTGAACCCAAGCCTTCTCACTGAGCTGTATCCCCAGCCCTTTCTTTATTTTTTAAAAAAGTCTTGCTAAGTTGCCCAGGCAAGACACCATCCTCCTGCCTCAGCCTCACAGAATCAGCAGAATAACCTTTTTTGACCTCTCCAGCCCCTTTCCCCTCATCTGAGCACTTGTTGTTTAGGACGCACCAGGGATGTCACCTGATCTAGGAGCCCTTTCTTGTCCTCTGGAAGCAGATCAAGTCATTCCTCTGAAGCTGCAGTAGATAGTACTTTAATTCACGGAGGTTGCTGTAATTAAGTTTTGTTTTTGTTTTTTTGGTTTTCTTTGGTTTTTTTTGGAGGGGGGTGATTGACCAGACTGCAAGTCCCTGGAGGGTTGGGACTGTGTTCTTTTCCTCTTTGTGTCCTTAGGTCTTAGTGCGGTGCTGGGCAATTGTAAGACTTCATATTTTATGATGATGATACAAATAAAAACAATTAATGCAAAGTTTTTCTTACTAAACAAAGGTGGAAGGGGTCAAATAAAACAGAAAAAGAAGGCTGTACCACAAAAAGTTACTATAGCCAAAATTCCCAGAGCAAAGAAGAAATATGTGACAAGAGTGTGTGGCCTTGCAACTTTCGGTAAGTTCAGGCTTCTGTTTGGTTTGCGCTGCCGGAAGTATTATGTTGCACATGGATGAGCTGACTGTCTTGCTTGCTTTCCTGTTTTATCCAGTGCTATGAGACTTTATGGGCTTGTTTTTGCTAAGAAGATACAAAATGAAGTTTTCACACCCTTCTTCCCCATCCCCCATCTTCAAAAGGAGGCCTTTCTGTGATGCCCAGGCTGGTCTCAACTCGGGCTCAAATGACTCCCTCCTGTCACCTCCTAAGTAGCTGAGACTACAGTCATGCACCACCACTCCCAGTCTGCATCTCTAATTATAGTTTTAAAATCACATTTGTTTTTTTGAGACAGGGTCTTACTATGTAGTTCAGGCTGGCCTCGAACTCACTATGAGGCCCGGGCTGACCTCCAACTTGCAGTGATCCTCCTGCCTCAGCCTCCTGAGTGCTGGGGTTACAGGTGTGTGCCACCATGCCTGGGAGTAGAAATGTAGAACTTCGTAGAAGGCAATAGTACAACTTTTCCTCCCTGGAAGTTTTGCTTGGGTGCATTTTATGTAGGACAGGGAGGGCTGGGTTGGCTTCTTGCTGAAGCCGCCAGTACTGTGCTCTGTCCTCTGCCTGTCCCACATGGGGATGACAGTAGGGGTAGGGATGTGAGCAGTAGAATGTCCTGCTCAGAACCCTCAGTTCCTGGCAGCCTTGACTGAATGGTGATGCTAGGATAAAAATGTGCGAGATTTTAAAACCAAGGTCACCGCTGAGGGTTTCCCAGGCACTCGTCAGGCCTTGAGCTGAGTCCCAGTAAACTGCAGAACAAAAAAACAAATTCAGTTTTCTGCATGTGACAACACACATTGAAAAACATCACTGAGCTGCATTTTAAATATGAAGATCTGTTTCTCTGCTGTATATTTTTCTGTTGTAAGAGGAGTTTAAACAAAAGAGCTCCATTCCTACTTGGAGATGTGTACATAATGCCTGCAAGTAACATGTTCCAGGTTTATTTTGGTCTTAACCGAGTGAGCTGGGAAGTGTGGTTACTGCTGTTTTTGTATACTGAGCTTTTATTTTACCTTGAAAATGTACGTGGAATTAAGAGCTCTGTCTGTGGTAGTTTTAATTATTCTGAAAGGAATATGAAACCCACTACCACCATCTGTTTCATGAATTTAAAATGCAGGTTACATTTCAAAATAGAAAAATAGCTTTGATGCACAGTTCTAATTATAGTCTTACCCTTTCTTTAAAAAAAAAAAAAACAAAAACCAGAAATCGATCTTAAAGAAGCACAAAGATTTTTTGCTCAGAAATTCTCCTGCGGTGCCTCAGTAACAGGGGAGGATGAGATCATCATTCAGGGGGACTTTACAGATGACATCATTGAGGTCATTCAGGAAAAATGGCCAGAGGTAAGTACATGGGACACAGGCACCTGTAGAAAAAGTTTTAAAAGCAAGTTTGTTTTTGATGCCATAGCTCATGATATATAATTATTTGTGTTTATAGGTGGATGATGACAGCATTGAAGATCTTGGAGAAGTAAAGAAATGATTTTGAAAACTTGTCTGTATTTAATGACCTGAACTGAGAGTTGTAAGGCCAACGAGAGAGAGGCTTTTTAAAAATATATATTTATCCTACAGTGAAACAGTAGCCTACCCTCATCCTTGGCATTTTCACTGTTCTGTACAAGGCTGCTTGGTTTTTTTTATTGCCAAAGTCTAATTAAACAGGGAAGACTGTCATGCTTATGCGTGAGTCAGAATTTAGTCAAATAAAAAATTTTTGGTCATTTGGTACTGACTTTTTCTCTTTAACTTTTTTTTTTTTTAAACTACAATGGACTCCCAAAATTTGTGGGGGTTACATTCCTAGAGCACCCCCGTGAACTGTGAAAAACCATGAATTTCAGATATGGTCGGAAAGATGCCTATAAATGCCTATTTTTATAGTTTAAACCCTAAATGTACTATGTCTCCTGCAGTTATGTAATTTAATAAAATAACTGTGCTAATAAAGTCTTAGAAGGTACAAGGCATTTTGGTGGGATCTTAGGGCTCTTAGGGCTTTAAGATGAACAAAACTGAGAACACTCAAGATAGCTACACACAGTACAGCAGGCTGCTATATGGCGGGATGCTAGTGCATCTGCCCAGACGGGTTGCAGGGCAGCAGCTAGTCAGCAGCAGGGAGAACAGAATAACGCTCTTGGATCGGCCACTTGCAAACCTCCTGCCGAAAAAACAATTGCGGAGAGTATTTTTGGTTTCCCCAAGCAACTGTTAGGTTCTAAGAAAAAACCTGCTAAGGACTGAGGCCATGAACACTGAACCTGGACTTTGTGGGCATGTACTATATTTTGGAAAATCACTGTAGACATTTTTTTTTTTTGCTCCACTGGGAACCAAAACCAGGGCCTTATGTGTACCAGTGAGCCATGTGTCCAGGCCCAGCGCTGCAGACTTCATGGCAAGCACTTCTGTTGGACTCTTACTGCTCAGCAGCTGAGGGATTTTTAAAAGAATTTGATCTTGGCTTCCTTACCATTCAGATGTCTATGGCTTTGGTGTGACATTTTGAGATGGGTGAGACTCGGATTTGTGGTTGAATTTGTTTCATCGTTACCGTCAAAGTCCACTATTCCATAACAACATGCTGTCGGTGATTGTTTAAGCTATACTGGAGAGGAGTGGTAAAGTAGATGAAGCCTTAAAACCATGTGTGCTGTTCAACCCAGAAAGCCACTTCTTTGATACTATCCTAAAGTAATAATTCTTGCTGAAAATTTATAGTAAGGGTGTTCATAGCAATGTTATATCAAAAATTCCAAATGATATAAATGAACAATTGAGAAATGGTTTAAGTGGTTATCGTACATGATGTGGTAGAATGTTATGCATAGATTTAAAGATTATATTTCCCAAGGATACTTAGAAACATTGGTAATGTTAAGTGGAGATAGACCTTAAACCCATTTAAAAAAATTTTTATTCTTTGGGTTTTTTTGAGACAGGGTCTCACTATGTTGTCCAGGCCAGCCTTGAACTCATAATCCTCCTGCCTCAGTTTCCCCAGTGCTGGGATTACATGTGCCACCATACCTGGTTCCTAAATCCATTTTAGATATCCATTATTACTTTTCTGAGTGGAAAGCCACTCAGAACCTGGGAGTTTTTCCTCGGCTATCCATGCTGTGAGTAAACTGCTAGCCAATTAAAAATAAAATGTAGCCATGCTTGATATAGTGTGAGAAGTAACAATTGAACCATACTTTTCTCACAAGAGAAAGGGTGATTTTAATGGATGCATTAGATAAATTTAAACTTTGTTTTACATTAGGTGCTGCAAATTGAAAAGATGGTATTACTAAAAATTGTAGTCTGGTATGATGGCACATGCCTGTAACCCTAGCTACTCAGGAGGCTGACCAGCCTGGACAATTTAGCCAGACCCTGTCTCATAATAAAAAAATAAAAATGAAATGGGCTAAGATTGCAGCTAAGTGGTAGAACACTCGCCTAGCATGTGTGAGGCCCTGGGTTCAATCATCAGTACCTCTTAAAAAACTAGAGAACTTTTAAATTAGAGCCAAGGCTGGAGGAAGGAGGAGAAGAGGTTGGTGGAGAAAGTTAGAACACATAAAACCAATGTTTATTGCCATGAAAATACAATCTTGAGTGACTTAAAACAATGTCTTAGAAATGTGTAATAAAGATGTGCATTTAAAAATGATATTCTGTCAGAGCCTGAAATGGCTTAAAAAAATAAAAAATTTTAAAAAATGATATTCTGTATTAAATGAATTTTCCTAAGTAGGATTACCCAGTGAAGCAAATTTTTTTTTAAGGGGGATGCTGGGGATCAAACTCAGGGCCTTGTGCTTGCTAAGCATGCACTCTATCACTGAGCTAAATCCCCAGCCCCATGAAGTAAATTTATTCATCAAGACCATATGCTACCTGAGCATGGTAGTGCATGCCTGTAATCCCAGCACTGAGGCAGGAGGATCTCAAGTTCAAGGCTAGCATGAGACCCTGTCTCCAAAAGAAAATGAGTTCGTGTTGTGTATGTGTTCTTTTGGTGCTGCTGGATACCTGTGTGTATGTGTCAGCATGTGACTTCAGCCAGGTGCAGTGGTGCAGCTTACAGTCCGAGCTCTCCAGCAGGCTGAGGTAGGAGGGTTACAAATTAAAGACCAACTTAGGCAGTCTAGTGACTTAGTGAGAGCGTCTGAAAATAAAAAGGGCTGTGGATGTAGATCAGTGTGAAGGCCTTGGATTCAATGCCTGGTGCTGCAAAAGAAAAAAAAAGTGACTTCATGAAAAAATGAATATTCACAATTCTTGGCAGATGTAGCTTCAGTCCATACACAGCTAATGGATGCTACTGCACTCAGAATTGTTCTTGTAGATAACATACTGGTCTTTTTGACTTGAAATTTAAAATGCAACATATTTCTCCCTCTTATTAAAATGTCTGTATTTCGTAAATAAACTTTAATTCACATCTTCAATCTAGTATTTTTAAATGGATGTTGACAATAATTTTAAGCTTCCTTTTAGTTATTACATAAAAGTCTCAAGTAATCTGGTGTAGTGGCACTTTGTGGCACGCTGTAACCCCAGCACTTGGAGGCTGAGGCAGGAGGATCACGAAGTTCAAGTCCAGCCTGGGCTGCAGAGCAAGACTGTCTTGAAAAAAGACTCATGTAAGCCAGTTGTTGCTTAAGATATCTGTGAATCACGTACTGCAAACATGTACTAATAAAAGTTAAAAAAAAACTGGTAGCTCTCTAAAAGTTCCTAAATCACTATTTTAAAGGTGAATTCTACCTTTTAGGTCTTCACTTGGGAAATCAGTAGGAAGATTTGTTTTGAAGAAAACTTGTGGGGGCGAACTTAAAGCTTTGGGATTTTTAATTTGCACCCAGTCATCATAGTTCTCTTGCCACATCTAGTTAACTATTAAGCATAATCATGAGCTGACCCCCTTTCTTAACTGTTCTCTGCACATGCACTTCCAGTGTTAGGCGTGTAGCTGCCTGGTGAACAGTGGCATTTCAGGGCCTGATCCTTTCTCCACCACTAGGACTCACTGCACAGTCATCTGTTGATAAGCCGATGTGGTGGGCTGGTGTGTTTGTTGCTTTTCAGTGCTGGGGACTGAACCCATGGCTTTGTGCATGCTAGTCAAGGGCTCTACCACTGAGCTAGACTCCCAGTCCTTTCTAAATTTTGAGACAGTCTTGCTAAGTTGCCCAAGCTGACCTCAAACTTGAAATTCTATCTCAGCCTCCCAAATAACTGGGATTTGCAGTGTATTTTTCATGACAAAAGACTTGCTGGCTGTTTCTGTGTTTTGTTTTTGAGGTGCTGGAGGATTGCACCCAGAGTCACCTTACAGAGCACTGAGCTACATCCCCATTCCCTTCTCCCTTTTTTACTTTGTATTTTGAAGCAGGGTCTCACTTTGTCGCTAGGTTGTCCAGGCTGGTCTCAAATCAGCGATCCTTCTGTCTCAGCCACCCAGAGTCAGAGTCACAGGTGAGCCACTGCACCTGGCTCTGGCTAGCTGGTTTTGTTTGTTTGCTTTGAGACAGGGTCACTCTGTGTAATCCAGGCTGGCCTTGAACTTGTTATCCTCCTGCCTCAGCCTTTCGAGTGCTGAGACTGTGCCTGTTTTTAACAACTGGTCAGAATGTGCTTTCTTGGTTTTAATTTCTAAGACACTTTTTTGATCCTTTGAAACTAAGGAGGCAGGTGTCACCCAAACCAGTAAAACTTCAAGGCAAGAAATGTTAATTTTGTTTTGCCATTTTCAGATGGTCTCTTATGAACATAGGACTTGTGCTTGCTAATTCATTTTCAGCCACAGAGTACAACTGAAATACTTTGGGTTGGTGACTTGGCTTTCCACTGATGCTAATGGGCTAAACATTATGGAATGGACGGCCAGGGGTTCAATGTGATCAGCGTCTTGTGACCCAGTTCCTTTCCTGCCTAACGAGTAAAAGGTGACTGTGGAACATGTACAACGCTTATATTCAACCTAGAATATGGTTAGTTTTGTGAGAAAGTGCCACGATTCTCACTGATGATCAAGAACAAAAATACATTTTTCCAGTCGTCCTGTCTCCTGGTTTAGACTGGCCTGCTGGGGCGGCCAGGACTCCGTGACTGTCTCCACTCACTCATCATCTGAGGGCCAAGTCCTGTTGTCAGGGCCCGGTGAACCTGGGAGCAAACAGGGCTGAGCTCACAGTGAAGGAAGGAGGATGGAAAAATGAGAGGGATTTAAATCATCGGCCGGAGTGTGACCCCTCGCGGTGTGCTACAGCTGTAATCCCACCTGCTCTGGAGGCTGAGGTAGGTGAGTTGTAAATTGGAGGCCAACCTGGACAATTTAGTGAGATCATCTCGAAATAAAGGTTTTAAAAGGGGGGATGGGGATTTAGCTCGATGCTAGACCGCTTGCCCAGCACGTGTGAGACCCTGGGTTGGATGGGACCTATAAACAACTTTTAATGTGATTCACTTTCACCGGGCGATGGTAAAGAACTGGCCCTCTGGGGCTGGGGATTTAGCCCAGTGGTTACAGTGCTCGCCTTGTAAGCACAAGGTCCTGAGTTCTATCCCTGGCACCAAAAAAAAAAAAAAAAAAACTGGCCCTCCGCTCAGCGTCTTGGCTCACGCCTGAAATCACAGCACCCTGGGAAGCTGAGGCAGGAGAACTGCAAGTCTGAGCCCAGTCTGAACAATTTAGAGATTTAGCGAGGCCCTGTTTTAAAATTAAAAAAAAAAAAATAGCAAAGGGATTAGGGATGTAGCTCAGTGTGAAGGCCCTGGGGGATGTAGTTCAATCCGCAGTAGGCAAAAGAAAAAAAAACCGGTCCTCGGAGGACCCCCGACCTCGCGCGACGCCCGCCGTGGGAGCGCGGAGGGGGGCGTGACCCCTGCGCGACGCCGTAGGCTCGGCCGGCCGTTAAGCCGCGCGCACGGCGGCGAGGGCTCCGCGCTGGGCTCTCCGGCCGCTCCCGCCAGCGCCAGGCGCGCCCATGGCGTTTCTGAGGTGACGCTGCGGCAGCGACTCTCCGCGGGCGGAGGCAACACCTATGAACCCTTCGGCGACCTTCTTCGCCCGGCGCCAGGTGCGTCCGGGCGGGGTCTGCGGACCGCCGCGAGAGCCTTGAGGGTGCGCCGAGGTGCGGGCCGCCGCCCACTTCCGGTGCGCTGCAGAAACGGCCTGCCGTCGGCGCTGGCGGAACCCGAGCTCCAGCCCCGCCTCGGGAGCCGGGGGAGCGCTCTGACGGTGGCGTGTGGCCCTTCAGCGCTGTGTCTCCCGGTCGCCTCGCCTGATGCCCTCGCTAGCCTGGCGAGTGCGGGCGCTCGCTGAACTCCGCCTAAACCAAGTCTCCAGAGTGCACTTGCTCGGAGTCTGCATTCTCGTCAGGATACGAGACTAAGGAACGCTCGTTTCTGTTTGTTTTTTGAAACGGGTCTTTGTAGCCCGGGCTGGTCTCGAATTTATGATCCTCCCGCCTGACCCTCCCAAATGCTGGGATTGCAGACAATGCCACCACTCCCAGCTAAAATGAACACTTTTCCTATATTTGGCTTATCGTTTGTTTTCCTGCACTGGAACATGCGCAGTACTTCTTGCCTGGTCTGCGCATGGCTATGTCCCCAGCCGTTGGAGCTCAATGATTATTTGTAGAATGAATGAATGGCTAACTGGAAATCCAAGTCTTGTAATCTGGAATCCCCTGATTCCAAATTCCGTTGGCTGAGTTTAGTTATTAATGAGCAGTTATAATTCATTCGTCACTATGTATCTATCTATATAGTATCTTTTTTGAGACAGGGTCTCCCTATGTAGCTCAGGCAGGCCTTGGACTCCTGGTCATCCTGGATATTACAGGCATGTGTACAGTGCAGTGGTATTTATAAATCTTGTTTTTCAAAAAGCAGTAGTAATCCCAGCACTCTGGGAGTCTGAGGCAGGAGGATCCCAAATTCAAATCCAGTCTGGATAATTGAGCAATTTAGGGAGAGCCTGACTTTAAAAAAAATAAAAAAGCAATAATGAGGCCCATCGGTCTTTGGTGAACATTTTAACTTCTGGCTTTAAGGTAGAACTTCGTGGTTTTTTTTTTTTTTTGAGAAAGGGTCTGGCTATGTAGTTCAGGCTGGCCTTGAACTCAGCGATTCTCCTGCCTCAGCCCCCTGAGTGCTGGGATTACGGGCGTGGGGCTTCCACGCACGACATAAAATAGAGCTCTTAAAGTAACATTTCATGGATGGGAATGGTGTCATAATTCAATGTACAGTCTTAAAAGTTGCTAATTTTTGTGATTACTGTGTGCCAGGCCCTGTGTTAAGTGCTTTGCAGAGTTTCCCTGGCTCAATCCAAACAATTTTAAAACGTTATACTGTTACTAGATTTTATAGGTGAGGAAGCTAAGTGTTACAGAAGTTAAGTAACTTGCCCAAGATTGTACAGCCACTAAATGGCTAAATCTAGATTCACACTTTGCTAAGGCGAGCTTCAGTGCACTAGACTTTAAAAGGATGTATGCTTAAAAGGAATTATTGTGAACCCAGCATGTTGGCACATGTCTATGATCCTAACACTCTGGGAGGCTGAGGCAGGAGGATTCTAAGTTCTAGCCTATCCTGGGCAACTATTTCTAAAAAAAAAAAAAAAAAAAAAAAAAAAAAAAAAAAAGATAAAAAGAGAGAGAGAGAGATTATATTGTTAGGTAAGGCCAGGGATAGTGGTGCAGACTGCATGTGAGGTTTGAACCTGCATCATACCTAATTTGATGCATTGTTATTAACAGGAATAAAATATAACTATTTAGAATTGGCAATGAAAGAATATAATTATTTGGAAAATATGCTTTGGCTGGTTTATTGAGTTTTCTTTTTGGTGAAAAATCACTTCCCATGTTTAGAACATCAGGTCCGAAGTTGAGAATTCCACTGTTGAGAAACAGCGCAAGGAGCTGCAGCTGCTCATCAGAGAATTAAAAGATCGGGATAAAGAGCTCAATGACATGGTTGCAGTGCATCAGAGACAGCTGCTTTCTTGGGAGGAGGATCGGCAGAAAGTGCTGACTCTGGAGGAGCGTTGCAGCAAGCTGGAAGGTCAGAAACCTCCCGCCCCAGCATGGGCTCCCTTCTCCCGAGTCAGCACCTTGGGAAGCCCTTGGGGGAGGCAGAGAAAGATTAGGACCCTGCTGTTCTGGAGCTTTGTCTTGGTGCAGACAGTGGCCTTCCGGAGAGCTGCTTTGAACAGGGGAAAGGCGCTGGACAGAGCCCTGGTGACCTGGAAGAGAAGCCACTTTGAGTGAGAATGCAAAGAAAGGTGTTTGTCCTGAGCTGACAAAGAGTTTAAACTTTTGGTGTTGAACTTGAGCCTCAGTACCTAAAATCATTGTATTTTTAATGTGTAGCATTCTGAAACAAAGCTTGTATAAATTTTCTTTTGTACCATATTTTAATTTTGTCATTCTTTTAGTGCTGCCCTCAATTTCAATATCCCATTGACACTAGATTATTACTAGAATATACTAGGGTAGAAAGCCCTAGATCTGTTTAATAACCATGTAGCATCTTTTTTACTTATATTACGTAAGGGTAATATCAGTAAATATGACATATATATATAATTTTGCCATTTCTTTGATGACCATCTGATTTTTACTCTGACCGTACCAACACCCACACACATAAATACATACAGTGTTTAAAATAATTGCTTGAAAAAGAAAGAAAGTGGGCGTGGTGGTACACACCTATAATCTCAGCACTCTGGGAGTCTGAAATGGGGATCGAAAATTCAAGCCTAGCCTGGGCAACTCTCTTAGGGAGACCCTATCTCAAAATAAAAAAGAAGTTAGAAACAAAAAAGAAAAAAAAAACCCAAAAAGATAAAAAAGAAATAAAGTCCTGGGAACGTAGCTCAGTGCAAAGGCCCTGATTTCAATCTCTGGTACCACATAAAATAGATGCATATGTACGTACATACCTAGATAAAATGAGCAAAACTTGAATAGGCACTTCATGGAAAGAGGGAAATTGAATGGCCAATAAATAGATTAAAAAGTCCTCATTAGTAATCAGGGGAAAAACCATAATGAAATACTACTTTACATATACCAGACTGGTAAAAATGATCAGATGTTGGTAAAGATGTAGAGCCCCACCTCTGCTCAGAATGCCCCATCACGTCTGACTTTGGAAGCTACAGAGGGTTGGGTGGTGTTAGTACCCAGCTGCAAGGATGAGGAGCCCAGGGAAGGCTTGTATACTGCAGGGAGGAGTCACTTGGCACAACCCCTTTGGGAAATCATTTCAGTGTCTAGTAAAGATGAAGAGACACAGATCCCATGAGGAATGTTCCAGCAGTTGGAACATGTTTTAGCAGCGACCCAGCAATTGCACCTCTAGATATAGACTCACACTTTCAGTGAACTGTCTGAGGATCTTACCCAGATGTGGATTCTGGGCTGGAGTTTAGTTTAGTGGTAGAGTGTGTGCTTGGGAGTTTTGGGGTTTTTTTTTGTTTTTGTTTTTGGCGGGGAGGTCGGAGGTGCTGGGGTTCAAACTTGGGGTCTTGCACTTGCTAGACAAGCACTCTACCACTGAGCGAATCCCCAACCCCACTTTTGTTTTTTTCTATGGGGTTTTTGTTTTTGGTTTGGGTTTTTTGAGTCAGGTTTTCACTATGTATCTCAGGCTGGCCTTGAACTCACTATGTAGCCCAGGCTGGTCTTGAACCCACAGAAATCCTCCTGGCTCAGCCTCCTAAATGCTAGGATTACAGATGTGTGCCATCACACCAGGCCCTGGTTTTTTGTTTTTGTTGTGTTTTGGGGTTTTTGTTTTTTATTTTTTGATTTTTGTTTTTTGTAGGTGCTGGGGATTGAACTCAGGGCTTTGTGCTTGCAAGGCAAGCACTCTAACTACTGCGCTAAATCCCCCGCCCCCCTTTTGTTTTATTTTTGAGACAGGGACTCACTATGTAGTTCAGGCTGGCCTTAGACTCACTATGTATCCCAGGCTGGCCTCCAACTCACAGAAGTCCTCCTATCTCAGCCTCCCAAGGGCTGGGATTACAGATGTGTCCACTATGCCTGGCAATGCTTGAGATTTTTGGGGGGATGCTGGGGATGGAACTCAGGGCCTTGTGCTTGCTAGGCAAGCACTCTACCACTGAGCCGAATCCCCAACCCCAGTGCTTGGCATTTTTGAGGCCTTGAGTTCAGTCCTCAGCACAAGCAACAACAACAGAAAGGTAGAGTCTGATCCAGTAGGTTTGGGGCCCAAAAGTCTCTTTCTAGTAAATTCTCTGGTGACACCATGGCTTCTGGTTCAAGGACCATATTTTGAGTACTAGGGCTCTAGAGAAACTTCCAAATATGCACCAAGGTTCATGTAAAAATATTTATAGCAACATTACTTATAATATCTGTGAAGTAGAAATAATCCACATGACCAGCAGTCATAGAGTGGATAAATTTTGGTGTAATTGCTCAGTGAACTAATACAGCAGTGTTAACGGGAAACAGGAGTTACAACAATGTGGGTGAAACTCAGTATGGTAATCTTAAAGAAGCAAGTAGAAGAGTCATACGGTATACTTCCATCTATATATGGTTCAAATTAAACTATATTTTTAGGAATGCAGTCACAGGTAGTAGAACAATAATAAAAAGCAAGGAAATGATTGAGACCAGGGCGGGGTTGGGAAGTAGAAACGGGAGAGGTGGCGTTCAGGATGCAACATTCAGGGGCTTCAGGGTTCCTGCCGTGTTCTGTTTCCTAAGTACAGTATTGTGCATTTCACAGTAAAACATTTCAAAGGAATTGTCCTCTAAAAATTCTTTGGCACACTTTTACTTTTTAACCACTGACTTTGAAAATACTGTATTTCAAGCTTCAGCTCCAACCACAAATAAGTTGGTGAAATTTCCCTCAGGTGAACTCCATAAAAGAACAGAAATAATCAAGTCCCTCATGAAGAAGGTCAAAGTCCTGGAATCCAATCAGATAGAGTGTCAGACGGTGCTTCAGAAGACTCAACTACAGCTTCAGGAGATGGCTCAGAAGGCAACGCATTCTTCCCTCCTCTCTGAAGATCTTGAGGTTGGTTTTATTTTCTGAGAAGTTCCACCAGCCCACATTTTGTACTTCAGTTATCAAAAGCTTAGATTGAAATGTTGTCATTAAAAATACATGCGTGTGGGTTGGGGATTTAGCTCGGTGATCAGAGTGCTTGCCTAGCAAGCACAAGGCCCTGAGTTTGATCCCCAGCACACACACACACACACACACACACACAAAAAAAAACATGTGTGGGGGGGCATTTTGGCACACTCCTGTAATCCCAGCATTCAGGAGGCTGAGGCAGGAGGATCACTGTAAATTCGAGGCCAGCCTGGACTACACAGTGAGTTCAAGGCCTGTTTGAACTACAGAGTGAAATTCTGTCTCAAAAAAGTATATGCATGAAAGTGTGTGTGTGTGTGTGTGTGTGTGTGTGTGTTTGTGTGTATGCTTGTGTGATGTTATCCACACATCCATTGTAGCTCTGATTCTTCCTGCTGTCTCAGTTAACTGCACATCCCCACCCTGTTCTGGAGAACAAGCCTCCTTTCAACTCTTGCTGAACTGTTTTGCCATTTGGTTCGGTAGCAGCTGCCACTTTATAGACAACAGATTATTGTAGAAAGCATTTTCAAAGTCTGAAATATCATCAGGTTTTGGTAGCGTCAAATTCTGTTTTCTAAATTCTGAGTCTTACCTGATAAACATACATATACCGTGGTAGTGCCATATTGGGAATGAAATCTGTAAGTCTAATCTTTCAGTTTTGTAGTCTAAATGGTCCAGCTGTATATTTCTTTTTGTTTTGTTTTGGTTTTTTGAGACAGGGTCTCACTATGTAGCCCAGGCTGACCTGCCTCAAATTTGTAGCAATCTTCCTGCCTCAGCCTCCTGAATGCTGGGATAACAGGCTTGAGCCACCATGCCCAGCTATCATCATATATTTATGGAGCTTGTTTATTATGAGAGGTCCAGAGAAAAAGCCAGCTTGAGTTTTGTTATATCCTTCATGTAATTGTTTTATACTTTTACTCAGTATAGGTCTTGGTAATATAATGAGTCTTAATAATCCATAATAAGAGAATAGAGTTTATTTTATGTCCCTTTTCTAGAATACTATTTTAGATAGTTTCTAGCTATAAAATAATGAACTATTATAGAATCTGTTGATGTGCTGGATGAAAGACAGAGGTGTCGTTTTAATTAGTGGACTGTCTTGAGAACAGTTTCAGGTTCCTGGCAAAGCTGAGTGGGCAGTATGGGGCCTTCCTGCACCCCCGTGTCCCCGCATGCACAGCCTCCCCCATGCTGGTCTCCATGCCGCATAGCTGCTGAGCCCGCGTGGACATGTCCTTGTCACCCAAAGTCCACCCACTGTTCACTCAAGGCGCGCTCTTCATGTTGTACACGGTGTGGGGTTCTGGGAAGTGTGTGACAGCGTGTCTGTACCCCAGTGTGACGTTCTTTCAGCAGAGTTTAAAAAGATGCACAGAATTCATTAATGAAATAGTGTATTTCATGGAAGAAAAACTCTTACATACCCAGTTCTCATTCATTCATTTATTTTCTTCCTTCTAAAATTATACATAATTATATATTATAAAATTATATGTAACAACCTAAAATTATATGATTCCACATATACAACCTGAAATTATACATGAAAATATTAGGGAATGGACATGTTTACAGACAGAGCCAATATGATTCATACACAAGTGCAAGACTTGCGGGAAAGGTAGAGTTCATGCAGAAAGAGATATTTATATTCCTTTTTGATGACTACTTAGCCAGCTTTGCTCCTTAAAACAGTTAAATAAAAATAAGCAAAACAGAAATGAGCAGATGGCAGCTAGGGAAATAACAAACACTTCAGGAAGACTCAATGAGTATTTTCTGTCTTGTTCCTTGTAGGCTAGAAACGAGAATCTGAGCAACACATTAGTGGAACTCTCTGCCCAGGTGGGGCAGCTGCAAGCCAGGGAGCAGGCTCTCACCACAATGATAAAGCTCAAGGTAATTCGAAATAATCGCCCCCCCATCCGCCGGAGCACTCTGCAGCTCACGAAGTACACTCACATCCATTATCCCGGAGATGTGGAGCTGCCACAGTTGCTCTTGTTTGCAATTATTGCTTTAGAAATGAGAGAAACAGGTTTCAACCGCTGTCCCCAGAGCACTGAGTGGGGAAGCAGGACCCACTTGGGGCTTCTGCCTCTTCCAAGGCCCGCCCCATGGCCTGGCCTGCTGCGGCCAGCTGGTCTCCTTCCCAGGAATCCACAGTAGGGTCTCAGAAAGTAACTGGCAGTCACGTTGCTTGTTAATTCTTCTTACTAAATGGGTGGAAAACTGTTAGCAACCGAGCAGTTGTGGTCACCAACATGGGGACACGTTGCCGCCCCGTGATACCCCGTTTCCTCTGCTGTGACACACGTTTGACGCTTGGCTGTAGGAATGATGTTGGTGTATGGAAACGCATGCCAAGTCACTTGTGACTTTCCCCAGCAGGTTAGTGTTTTGATGTGGTCATGGGCAAGTGTTCTTAAATGAAAAGAGACAAATATTAAAATCTACACGGTTGGCTTTACTTAACTGTCTGGCAGAGCCATGAGTACTGACGAAGGCACTGGAGATTTTGCCCACTTTCAAACAGTCAGTTTGCTGAAAGCATCTTGCCCAGAATTAGAGCTCGTGTCTTGGTGAGCGTGATCTCTGATAGAAGCAAATGCAAGTTGCAGGCTGACCGAGCCGAGTGACAGCTATGTGTGTCTGCCGCTGTGGACCTAACTGTGCTCGCGTGTATAGTAGGCACAGTTGTTTCTTGCTGCCAGTTTTTGAATGGGCTTTTTGCATAGCCCAACCCTGCTGTCCTCAGAAGTCCCCCTAGTGTGTGCTGTCAGACTGAGGTTTTCTAGAACACATACATGATGCTACAGCAGAAACACGCTATACAGAGGAAAATTTGTTAATAGTTATTCCATATGAGTGGAGGAGGGTGAGAACTCTTACTATTTCTAGATCTTTTTTGTGTTTGTTTTTGGCTTTTTGTTTGTTTTGTTTATTTTTTGTTTTCTTTTATAAAACAGGGTCTCACTATGCGGTTCAGGCTGGCCTCTAACTCACTATGTAACCCAGGCTGCCCTCAAACTTGCAGCAATCCTCCTGCCTCAGCCTCCAGAGTGCTGGGATTATAGGCATGTGCCACCACTCCCAGCTTTTTTATTTTTATTTTTTGTGGGGGAGAAAGACTTATTGAGAAAGATATAGGACACTCTCAAGAGGGGAGCACAGGTACTCAAATGAATGAGACACCACATTTTTTGATTTTTTAGACAGGGTCTGACTATATAGTTCAGGCTGGCCTTCAACTTGCTATGTAGCCCACGCTGTACTCAACCTCTCCGTGCTCCTCTTGCCTCAGCCTCCTGAGTGGTGGGATTACAGATGAATGTCACCACACCCAGCAAATTTTTAGACCTTTAGATATTGTTCGAATTTGCTTTTCAACAATCAGATAACTTTTTGGTAATTCAAACAATCTCAGCTGACAATAGAGATTCCAATTCGGCTAGGTTTGGGGTGAAGCCTTGGAGTCTGTCATTTAACAAACTGAAAGGTGAGAGGATGCGGTGGACCCCTGAGATTTATCTGTAATCCAGAGAGTCATTTCCATGTGCCAGGACTGCCCGCCTTCTTGCTATGCCAGTTTCCTAGATTATCAAATGGGTTCTAAATTTTCCAGGAGACAATCAGGTGTTGTGACAACACATGTATTCTGAGGGGGCCAGGTAGGTTCAGATGGTGGCTCCAACACTCAGCAGTTGTGTAACCATCGGTGAATAACAGCACCTTTTTGTGTCTGGTGACTCATTTGTCACTCGGCAGTGACATACTACGTATATTATCGTGTGACTAAAAATGAAATGAGCCAGGTGTGGTGGTGCACACCTGTAATCTCAACACTCCAGAGGCTGAGACAGGAGGATTGCCATGAGTTTGAGGCCAGCGTGGGCTACGTAGTGAGTTCAAGATCAGCCTGAACTATATAGTGAGACCTTGTCTCAAAACAAAACAAAAAAATGAAATGAGTTAATGTGAGAAGTGCTTAGAAAGAAACCTGTTGCACAATGAGATCTAAATAAATGTAGTCTTCTACTGATTGGTTGGAATTTTAAAATCTAGCATAACAGTTTTCCAATTCGGTTTTCAGGACAAAGATATTATTGAGGCAGTCAATCACATTGCGGATTGTTCGGGTAAATTTAAATTGTTAGAGCATGCTTTACGTGATGCTAAGATGGTGGAGAATTCTATTGTGAAAGAAAAGCAAGACTACAAGCAGAAGTTAAAGGCACTTAAGATCGAAGTCAATAAACTAAAAGGTGAGAAAGAGACTTAAGTTTAAGATGTAATATATTGCACTCAGGAGGCTGAGGCAGGAGGATTGTGAGTTCAAAGCCAGCCTGGGCTACACAGCAAGACCCAGCCTCAAAAAACAAACAAATGAAGAGTAATACATTGTCTTGGAAATATATTTATTTGTGCTCACTTACTCTTATACTTGAGACTATGTCTATTCCTGGCTGTAGGTCCTAACATGAAATGTCTTTTTCATTTATATAGACTTAAGCTACAATTTTTGTGTTATACGATAAATAACAGAGGTGGGGTAAGTGCATAATGCATCATATTTTTAAAATAATCCTGCCTTGGATTAGGTGTCTGTACCTGCTAGCTATGTAGATAGGTGCTTAGTAACAGCAGGGTCTCACCATGAGTCCTAGCACCTGTTACACTCGCACAGTGTGGCCCCGGCCTCTCCTCCCTCTGGGCAGCTGTCTCCTCCTCCCCAGCGGCCAGCCGGGGTGAGGGCACAAACTCCAGAGAGCAAGCAGGTACGCGAGGCCTCTTCAGATCCAGGCCTGGCCCCGACACTCCGTTGCCATCCGTCTCCTATCGGTGGAAGGCAGCCATGTGGCTGAATCATTCTGCTCTGTGTGGGAGGAATAGCCAAGGCACATGCAGGAGGGGACGAGGAATTGCCACCGCCGCAGTCCCCCTTTGGGGTGCCTGCTTCATTTTTGCAAATTCCCTTTGGATTCTTGTCTATTTTTATTCTCCTGGTAATGCCATGATTCACTCCTTCCTGCTTATGTAATTCTTGCAGTTCTGTAGTGAAATGAAAGCAAGGTGTGCCAGTGCTTGGATGTGTTTCCGCACATAGTGCTGCCTGTTTGAACGTGGCTGTGGGTGGGTGGGTAGTGGTAAACATCTGTCTGCGCAGGGTGTGGAGCAGGGCCTGCAGCCCCACTTCTCGCTGTGTTCTGAGGGGCAGGTTGGTGCGAGGAGCAGAAGAAACTATTGGACTGACAAGCTTTATTCGCATCCACAGTATCACATCTTTCTTTCTTTTTTTGGTTCTTTCTTTCTTTTTTTCTGTATCGGAGATTGAACCCAGGGTCTTCATACTGAGCTACATCCCCAGTCCTTTTCTTTATTTTTAATTTTGAGACAGGCTGGGTTCAAACTTGTGATCATTCTGCCTCAGCCTCCCAGAGTGCTGGGATTTCAGGCATGTACCACCAAGCCCGGCTAAAGTGAATTTTCATCTTTTATAAGTGGCCACTGCACTGGAAGACAGGACTGACTCCACTGTAGAACGGGCCCCCTCAGAGGCAAGAACAGAAGCACAGCTGGGGGATGTTATTCTTAGCCTGTCTGGGTGGGTTGCCGCGGAAGGCTGCACTTGCCTTCCCTGGGTGTCTGCGAGCCAGGGGTCGACACAAAGGCTTCCTGTATCCTGAGCTAGAGGACCTTCTGCATTTCTTCCAACTAAGAAATTCTGAAATTCAGAAGTTTTATCTTAGTTGACTTAATTGAAAAGACCCCATTCTGGGTTGGGGATTTAGCTCAAGTGGTAGAGAGCTTGCCTAGCAAGCACAAGGCCCTGAGCTCAATCCCCAGCACTAAAAAAAAAAAGAAAAGAAAAGACCCCAGCCGCGGCGCCCTGCCCCGTGGTAAACAGCATTTGTTGCCGCGGTAGCAGGGCGGCTGCCCGCCCGCAGGATCAGCAGCTGCAGCGCCACGGCGGGCCGCGTGTGGGTGTCAGAGCTTGCTGAGTGCCGCCTGGGTAAGATGCCAGAGTAGGAAGAAGGCTGTCGTGTCAATATATAGTATGAATATTTTTTGAAGTTCGGTATTTATTAAAAGCATTTCTAAAGAAGGAAAGCGGGGTAAAGGGAAGTGGGCGGGGAGCAAGGGAGAAAGGCTGTGTTAGTCTGGGGGCCTGGGAAGACCACGTGGAGACCTGGGCCAGGAGCCTCCCAGGCAGCAGAACTACAGTTGCAGACACCCCTAGTGGGTTTGGGGCTTGGAGTAAGCTGGGGTTTTCCTCTGCTGCCAACCGTTTCTCCATTTCTCCAGTACTGCAGGGTAAGCGGCCCTTCAGTTCTACCTGGAGTTAGTGTCAGATAGCCCAGGCTGAAGGGCTCAGCCCCCCCGAGACTGTCCCCACTTCACACGCCTGTCACGAATCCCAGGGCACCCCAGTACTTCTCACCAGCCGACTATAAATTGGGGGTTCCCACGACCACTGTTTCAGGTTCTGTCATTTTCTAGAATGGCTCCCAAATTCAGGGAAACTTTTTATCTCCCTCCCCGGGATCTTATCAAGGACACAGGTCGGGACCACAGACGGAAGCGATGTGCCCTCTGCAGGCGCCACCGACACCCAGGTGTCCTCCCCCGCAGGCCCGGTCAGGCCTCCCGCAGAGCTCGGCTCCGGCCTCCTGCCTCGCCGCAGGGCGGGCCTCCTGGTGACCGCCCAGCCCATCAGGAGGCTGCCGGGCTCCACCCAGCGCACCTCATTAGCGTCGACTCTGGTGTAACCCAGAGGGCCTCTGACAGAGACTGTCCTGTCATTTTGGAAACTCCATGGGCGGTAGAAGCTCTTTGCTGGGAGCAGCAGACAAAACCCACATCTCTTCTTGAACCAGCTGTGCGGTCCCAGAACTGAAGGGAGGGCCGGGGTCGGGGGCGGGCAGCACGCTGGTTTTGCCTGTCAGGCCCGGAATTTGGGCTCTATCCGGAGCGCAATAGGAGGGCTTCTGGTGGAGAAAGGGCGTGAGCAGCTTTAATTTTTAAAGACTGCCGTGTCACAGCAGCAGAGGCGAGGCTAGAGCCAGGCGTGGGGCTGTGAATTCGGGAGGACTTTGACATCCCAGGGAGGCCTGCGGACCACACGAGGGCTCTTCCAAGGAAACTGTATTTACTTGAGGCCTTTTCCCTTCTGTTTGTGAAGAGGACCTAAATGAAAAGACAACGGAAAATAATGAACAACGGGAAGAGATCATTCGCCTCAAGCAAGAGAAAAGCTGCCTGCATGACGAGTTGCTCCTCACTGGTAAAAATAAATAGTTTCCGAGTTTCCGTGATTGAACAGTTATGTTTATACCCAAATCTTCCCTGACACTCTGTGGCTGGCTAAAGGAAATACACCTCTCTGACGATAGGTTTCTGCTTTTTTTTTTTTAAACTGCTTTTCTTTTTTTAAACTGCCCTTTGAGGAATTGAGGAACCAGGCACAGGATTTTATTTATTTATTTACTTACTGATTGATTGATTGATTGAGACAGGGTCTCACTGTGTAGTTCAGGCCGGCCTCGAACTCACAGCAATCCTCCTGCCTCAGCCTCCTGAGTGCTGAGATTACAGGCATGCACCGCTATGCCTGGCTTCCAGAAACAAAATTTTAAAACAACCATAAATCCCCCTCCTTCTAGGAAGAGAATAAGTTTCCTTAAATTAAAGGTGAGAACACAGTATTACATTTAAAAATTTTCAAATACAAGGGAATTCTTCATTTTAATCTATCTTTACAGATTGGGGAAAGAAGTGCAGTTTTCTACCACTAGAGGTCACTGTTCCACTGTGTCCCGGGTCGCTGGGACTCGGTTGCGCGGCTTAACCTTACTGACCCTGTACTTGCGGTCTGCGTCTGTGACTCCCCCCTGCGTCTTGGAGTCGGCGGCGTTTGTGTGCCAGGCACTCCACTAATGCGAGAAGCCCAGAGGAGCGCAGAGCGTTTTTGTTGTTGCTGTTTGTTTTTTCTGGAGAAGAGGCCTTGCTAGAGACTGGTCTCCAGATCCTGGGCTTACACTCTCCCCCACATCCAGCCCAGTCTCCTTTCTTTTCTTTTTAAACTCATACATCCTACCGTGTATAGCTAGGTAAAATGCATGGAATTTGTTAAATAATACTATATTTTGTGAAATATTTTTGAAAGTCATTTCCTAGACTGGTTTTGCGTTGTTTTTGAGACAGGGTCTCACTCTGTAGTCCCAGCTGGCCTGGAACTCCCTGTGCAGCCCAGGCTGGCCTTGAATGCGTGATCCTCCTGCCTCAGCCTCCCAAATGCTGGGATTCTAGGCATGTGCCACTGTGCCTGGCTATGTATGTCTTAATTATGAGTGAATTAAATAAAAAAAAAATGTAAAGGGGTTAACACGATAATATGTTCTCAGGCACTATGGTTAAAAGTTGACACATTTTATTTGAAGTTAGAAGATGTCTTGAAATTTTACTTTTAGGTTCAAAACTTTTCTCCCTGTCAAAGATGAAGTTCCTCACATAGGTTTGCAGGCATGCAAACCTATGTTCGTTTGTGTGTACACGGTGCTCTAAGGAGACTGGACAGGGAAGGATTTCTGTGGATGCCGGCAACCCTGTAGATTAAGGTCCTTTCTGTCGAGGTCGTGCCCCAGCCTGTGAGCCAGTAAGAGGCAGACACCCACCCAGACTCGGGTCCGGTACCCTTCCACTGGGCTCCTGCGCTGTGTGCGCTCAGACCCAGTATGCACACAGCAGACCCACTATGCTCATCTCCAGCTGAGCCTGGTTGTGGAGAAGAGCAGCTGAAGTAGGGACATGGAGATATATACAGAAGAGTTGCCTTATGCAACAGTAGCTTATTCTGAAATCAGAAGTTAAGGCAAAATTCAAATATATTTAAAATCATCCTAAAATAGTTGCCTTGGCAGGGTGTGGCAGTGCACAGCTGTAATCCCAACACTCTGGGAGGGTGAGGCAGGAAGATCACAAGTTTGAACCCAGCCTTGGTAACTCAGCGATACTTAGAGCCTGTCTCAAAACTAAAAAGAGAGAGGCATGGACTGGGGATATAGGTTAGGGCGGAGGTCCTGGGTTCATTCCTTAGCACTGAGAAAAATAAAATGTTGGCTTTTTGTTTAGGGATCACACTATATTCAAAACGAGTATCTTTGCTGGGTGCAGTGTAAGTCAGTTTTCCCCTAAGTATAGCGTTGACATCTGTTCTGCTGTAGCACCTTAGATTCTTCCCTTTCTGAAGGTTGTTTCTTGTGCTGCTGCTGCTGCCGCTGGGGGCGCACCCATGGCCTCATGCATGCTCAATGCAGCTATACCCCAGCCCCTGAAAGTAACTTCTTTTTTTTTTTTTTTTTTTTTGTGGTGCCAGGGATCAAACTCAGGCCCTTGTGCTTGCAAGGCAAGCACTCTAATCACTGAGCTAAATCCCCAGCCCCTGAAAGTAACTTCTTAATACTTTGGTATACTTCCTTTCAGGCTTCTTTGGGCATAATTATGTACAAACGCACACACTTTTCTTTTTCTTTTTCTTTTTCTTTTTTTAACAGTACCGTGGATTGAACTCAGGACCTTTGTGTTGAGCTATACTCCCAGCCCTTTTAAAATTTTTTATTTTGAGACAGGGTCTCATTAAGTCACTAAATTGCCAGTGCTGGATTTGAACTTGTGATCCTTCTGCCTCGGCCCCCAGAGTGTCCCCATGTCTGGCAATACATGTACTTTTAAATACATTTGTGGGGGGTGCTGGGGATCAAACTCAAGGCCTTGCGTTTGCTAGGCAAGCGCTCTACACCTGAGCTAAATCCCCAACCCTTTAGTCTAATTTTGACTTAGCATTAGTTACATTGTGAGGTTTTCCCATTTCCTGAAGGATCTAGTCAGAATCACAGATGAAAGCTGTTCTGTGTCAGCCATCCTGAAGTTTTAAGTTCAAGAACAACAAGAACATTGTTACCTGTTAAATTGTTAGAAGCAGAAAGGCTTGTATTGATACGACTGATGAAAAATGTTAAATAATTTTTGTTCTTCAATAGTAGAGAGAGAAAAGAGGAAAGATGAGTTACTGGATATTGCAAAGTCAAAGCAGGAACGTACAAATTCAGAACTTCATAATCTGAGACAGGTACGTCTTCAGCTATCCTCCTGCAACTCCAGGAAATGTTCAGGAACAAATTAGGAGACCACATGCTTGTGGCTTTGGCTTATGGTGCTTCCGCAATCCTAACTCCATTAGGCATAATGTTAGCAGAGCAGGGAGGGGCTTGTCTTTGATAATTAAAGGTTAGGAGATCAGCTATACTAACAAATCTTAGTACGAGCATATTTAGCTTTGTTGGAGTAGCTAAGTGAACTGTTTTAGGTTTTAAAAGTGCCAAATTATGGTTCAGTTTAGTTTGCTATTACACTTTATATTGATTTATCAATGTCTATGGCAGATTTATGTAAAACAACAGAGTGATCTGCAGTTTCTTAATTTCAATGTGGAAAATTCTCAGCAATTTATACAGATATATGACTCAAAGATGGAAGAATCAAAGGCCCTGGAATCCAGGTAATCTTAGCAGATGCTATGAATATGATCTTGTGTTTGATTTCATCATTAGATCAGTATTTACTTTGTGTTTACCATAGGCCAGAACCTACTTTTGTTCCTCACATAAGGAAGTCAATATACATAAGCCAAATTATCATGATCCTAGACAGTGGAAAGACCTGTTCTAAGAATTTTAGGCATGACCCTAATTTAGCCTCTTCGAAAAGAGTAAAATCATTAGAGCTGACATGTGTGTCTAATGATGTTGGGTAGGAGGCTCTGAGCTAGAGTAGAAACTACAGAGCTGAACCAGCCCTCCTCCCTTCATTCTGCACACACGGTGTTTCGGCACTAGGCTAGGGATAGGGAATATGGAGGTGAGTAGGATGTGGTGCCTGCCTCAAAGAAATAACGCAAAGAATGGTATCTGTGACTGCAGCAGGCGCTCAGCTCTGAGGGCGAGCTCTGCTCTTAGCCTGATTTTCCTACTGGCCTTGACGTGGTACCCCAGCCCCTTACTGAGGATTAAACCCAGGGCCTTTGCACTGAGCTGCTTTTTACCTGTGCTTTTGTTTATGGACCTGTTTTTGAGACAGGGTCTCACTAAATTGCTAAGTAGCTCAGACTGTGCTCAAACTTGCAGTCCTCCTGCCTCAGCCTCCCAGAGTGCTGGGATTACAGGTGTGCACCATCATGCCCAACTCTGCTTTTGTTAACAGTAGAGTTCGTCTCTAAATTGTAACAAGCAGTGTGGAAATTAAACAAGTTTCCATAAAATTAAAATATAAATACATAAAGTGTGGTTTAATCAAACAGGCATAGAACTGTACCACAGTTAATTTAATCTACTTTTCCAAGCAGAAATATTAGGAATCAGGAAAAGGAAGAGGGGTTAGGGAAGCTCTCCGTGACTGCACGTTACCACCAGGTCTGGGCTGGATCTACCCTGACCAAGCTCCTTTCCCTGGGAGAGGGGTGCTGGAACAGCATCTGAGGAAGGGGGTGCAGGAGGTGGGCGCTGCTCCAGGCTGCTCCCTGCTGTACTTGTCAGAGGCTGTCTGTGGGGTCATCACCCTGTTGCTCTGTGTCCCGGCTGTTGCCACCGCCAGCAGACACCAGAACCACTTAGGCTTCTCTTAGGCCAAAGCCCTTGACATGTCGGCTTTTTCCAATCTGAACTTAGTTGCTGGGGCAGGTACTAGATGAGTTGAGGCTCATGTCATTATGGAAGGAGGGAACTATGTTTCTGAGGGACAGAATGATAGAGATCGGGTACCCAAATACACGTGTGTCTTAGTTACTTTTCTCTCATTGCTGAGACAAAATACCTGACACCCAAAGTTAAAGGGGAAAGGTTTACTTGGCTTACAGCTTATAGAGGTTTCAGTCCACAACAGTTGAATCCAGGGCAGGGTGGCAGGGCAGACAGGAAGAAGGTAACAAGGTAAGCAAGGGAGCAAGAGAGAGCAGGAAACAAGCATCTTTCTGTCCCTTATATTTTATCCAGGCTACCTGGCTTTAGGGTGGGCAGCATTCCCACCCTTAATCCTAACACCCTTAATCCTAGCATCACATCCTTGATCCCAGCACAGCTGTGCCAAACCAATCAGTGGACTAAATTAGCAATCACACACTCTAGAAATAGCCCCACCTGTGACCACATGATGCTTTGGGGGAGCATCTAGACACAAGCCGTAACAATGTGACATAAAAAGTCCTTAGAGGAAGGTATGTACAATGTTTCATCATGGTTAGATGGTATTGGTCACTTAGGTAGTAAGGACACAGGAGGTAAGGCTGGGCCTGTGTGCAGCGCGGCAGTCAGAATGGCGTCCGGGAGGAGAGGGGCTGGAACTGGGTTCTGACAGGCAGAATGATGGGTTGTATTGGGGTTAGCTCTGCTCCTGAGGCTTGGGGGAAATACTGGTGAATGGTGGTATAAAGTCTGTCTTATAACTTCTGTTTTTTGTTTTGTAATTCCATCGTAGCAGAGACATGTGTTTGTCAGACCTTGAAAATAACCACCCAAAAGTCAATATTAAGAGAGAGGAGTCATTGATTAAGGACCACAAGTTTGAGCCCACATTGGCCCAGCACAACCGGGCAGAGAAGACCTCTTGTGATGTTTGCAAAGAGAAACTACAGATTAGTACCACATTTGGGGAAAAAAGTATAATTCCTCTTTCACCTCTGTTTACCAAAGACCTAATGGAGAAACGAAAGTCTTGGCCTCTGGGCGGAAAAATCCCAATTGAACCTGAAAGCAAAATCACATCATGCAAACTCCATGCAAAATCCCCGGCAGATGGCAGAGCTGGGCCTGAGCACGCAGGCATGCGGCCCTGGGCCGAGGAGAAGCGGTGGTGCGACGCCAGCGTCTCTCTGGCCCCAGCCCGCTGTCCCGAACCCAGGCAGGCAGAAATGCTGGACACAGAAGGTTGCGAGCCCCTGGCCAGGCCTGAAACTCCATGCTGCACGAAAAGTGAAGGGTGCCTGGATGACAGTGACTTGTGTGGCCCCGCATGCTGCCACCCAAGCAACTTCGTCATTGACGCCCCGGGTCACATGTCTGATGCCGAGTGGATAAACATTTTCAAGCCTTCCAAAACGCAGAGGATCGTTCGCCACAAAACGGTGTGCACTTGCTCAGGAAGTGTCGGTGGAGGAGACTGTAACTCCTCAGCGAGGTGAGTAAGTAACGGTGGCATCTCTGAGTCCCCGCAGGCACACCTGGGCTGCCCGTGCCACCGAAAGCAGTGCCTGCAAACAGGAATAGTGTGTTGGATGAACCGCACTCTCTTCAGCCTGCATGGACAGCGGAATCTGTGATGGTGCAGGGAAACAGTGCAGGGGCCCTGTGAAGGGGCACACCGAGGATGGCTTCCAAAACAGAGGATTTGCTTCCAGCAGAGCCACATTTGAGCTGGCCAGATGTCTGTGGTTAAAGCCCGGGTGGGTGCTGGGTGTGGTGGCACAAACCTGTAATCCCAGCACTCAGGAGGTTGAGGCAAGAGGATCGCTCTGAGTTCGAGGCCAGCCTGAGCTACATGGTGAGCTCAAAGCCAGCCTGAACTACATGCAGGAGGGCCCCTCTGGAGCATCCACACCCACACCCAGCCGCTCAGAACCAGCTCACCTGGACCTGGGCTGGGTCCCCACCCAACCGCAGGCCGTACACCCCGGGTGGTCTTATGGGCCCAAGGGCGCTGCTTTTGGCTTTATAGTTCCCAAATTTTATCGCGTTTTTCAATCATGTGAGAGAAAGAGTATTTGTATTTAACAGACTGCTAAAAGTTACTGGGATTTTTTTTTTTTAGAGAAGAAAATGGATTAGATATTAGCATATGCCAAATTATTCAGGCTCATCTTATTGTTAGAATTGCTGAGTGTTGTGGTTGAGTGGTGCTGTAATAATGTCTCCTATTTTTAAATAAAGCAAAGCTCTTCAGTCTGAAATGGATGAAGTTTCTATATTGAGAACCTTATTTTAATCATTGCATTGACATTCATAGGACTTTATGACTACACTTTCTTTCTAGTACTTACATTACTTGGAATATTCTTTGGCCCTTGTAGAAGCTTGAGCCATTTAAAATCATATAGATACTCTGTCAGCTGCAAAATTTTAAAAAATTGGTTGTCACATTAAATGTCGTCTAGTCGTACATATATATTTTTGTTTGGTATTTTTGTAGTACTTAGGATTGAACATAGGACCTTCACAGTGAGCTATATCCCTAACCTTTTTTCTTATTTTTTATTTTGAGATTGGGTCTTGCTGAGTCTCTAAATTTGCCCCAGCTGGGTTAGAATTTTTGATCTTCCTGCCTCAGCTTCCCAGAGTGCTGGGATTACAGGCGTGCACCACCACACCCGGCTTAGCCACATTTGGTTTTTAAAAATCTCTGGACATCCGCAAGTATCAGTAGGGCACAAAGGCCTGTTTGTCAGCATTAAACAAGAATATTTGTATATTAAGGGGAAATTTGCATTGCATAGTTTTGAAAGCATTGCGTATACATTTAAATCTAATATGTGAAATAAATTCAAGTTTCCATTCAGTGTTGTCTCTCACGGCCTTTTGACCTCACTGATTTAGTTACAGAGGCGGCTGTTTGCTCTACCAGCAGAGGCACATGGCAAGGCATCGCATGACAAATACACAATTAAGTGGAAAAGATGATAATGTTTTCCTGTGACTACAAGAACTTGTGTGTCCACTTTAGAACCTCAATAAAAATTCACATTTGTACCCCTTCTGCCAGACAAATGGAGGTTTGTCTGTGGAAGGAGAAGCCATGGCCCCTGCTCTTCTGCATCCCTGAGACGCAGCAGCTGTGGGAGAATAAGCGCGCTGCAGCCGTGTCTGCCCTGTTCCGGAGGGGGGTTTTACACAGCATCCACAGACATGGGCTGCACAAACCTGAGACATAACTTTTTTCACAAGTTTCTGTCTGTCTGCCTGTCTGTCTTCCTGTCTGTCTTCCTGTCTCTGTCTCTCTTTGTTAATTTTTTCCCTCCCTTTTTTATTATTCTGTCCTTAGAATCTGCCCTCCCTCCCTCCCTCGTTTTGTCTTCTCTCCCTTCCTTCCTTCCTTTCCCTTCCCCTCCCTCCCTCTCCCTTCTTTCCTTCCTTCCAGTCCTCCTGTTTCTCTCTCTTTGTCTCTGTGTCTTTCTTGGTACCTGAATTGAATCAAGACCTTGAGCCTGCCAAACAAGTGGTGTACCACTGAGCCCCACCCCAGCCCTCTGTGCATTTTGGAGGAGGAAAATTCCCTATTCTGTACTCTTAACTATGGGTTTTGTTTTCATTCTCACTTGCAAAAGGTATGCCTTAATTTATAATCTCAACCCTATAATACCCCACTCCAATTTGAGTTTTGCCATTTAAAAACCACTTTGTCTTCTGGAAGCACTGTTAAAGTTGTGTACCAGTGATATGCATCTGACACTGCTTTACAATTTCTCTGGTTTTACTCTTCACAGTGAGCTGACTGCTGTCCAACAATCCTGTTGTTTGGGTTCCTCAAAGTCCACTCCAAGGGAGGATGAGACAAAGGCCTCTCCTGATGAAAAGAACTCGCCCACCAGTTTGCTAATCAACAAAGATATAGCACTGTCCCACGAAAAGGTTTGTATTTTGCTTAGTAACCTCCCAGTTCATTCAAGTAAAACTTATGCCCAACATGTTTTCCTGAGCACCATGGTTTAATTTTGGCCATTCATTAGTTTTTTTAAATTATAGGACTTTAAAGTTCTTTTTGTGCAGTCCCCCCCCCCGGAAATTCTGTATTGCTTTTCTGGATTCCCATTTGATACATTTATTGTTTTTAAAAAACCTAGCAACCCGGGTGTGGTGGTGCACACCCATAATCCCAGCATTTGGGGAGGTTGAGGCAGGAAGATTGCCCAAAGTGTGAGGCCAGCCTGGGCTATGTAGGAAAACTCCATCCCCCCAAAACAAAACAAAACAACAACAAAAATAATACTTATAAATAAATAAGCCAATAGTAGTTGGGCATAATGGCACATACCTATAATTCCAGCTACTTGGGAGAGTGAGGCAGAAGGATTACAAATTTGAGGCCAGAGTGGGCAATTTAGTGAGACCTTGTCTCAAAATTAAAAAAAAAAAAAAAAGAAAAAGAAAAAGAAGAGAAGCCAGTGTGGTGGTACAAACCTGTAATCCCAACACTCCCAGAGTAGGAGCATTGCAAGTTCAAGCCCAGCCTGGGCAATATAGCAATTTAGAGAAAACTTGTCTCGAAATAAAAAACAAAGAAGGGCTAGAGATATAGTTCAGTGCAAAGGGCCTGGGTTCAATCCCCAGTACCACACACACAAAACCAACAGCAGTGCAGAAACTGCACCCAGAAATTATCACCCAACTGCTTGTCCAAACACACGCCCTGCCAACAGCAGTCTCCAGAGAGACAGGTGATGTGTTGGTGACCTCACTCATAGATGCCTCACTGCAGAGATATGCAGACTGATGTATATTCGATACATAGGACTTCAGCTGGGCATGGGGGCACACACCTCTACTCCCAGCACTCGGGATGCTAAGGCAGTGGGATCTCCAGGAGTTCAAGGCCAGCCTGAACTACATAGTGAGAGCCTGTCTCAATAAATAAATAGGATTTCATTTCATAAGAAAACACCTAAAATTTCTGAGTTACCAGGATACTAGAATGGCAAATTTAAATCTCCATTCCACTAATGAGAAAGTTTAAGGCTGGGGATGGTCCCGGCACCTTTCCTGTAAAGGAGCTGCAGCAAGGGTGGGTACTCTGTCAGTGAAAGACTACAGAAGCAAAGAATCTTGTTTCCCCCTTTTTATTTTATTTTATTTTATTTTTTGTGCTGGGGCAAGCGCTCTACCACTGAGCTAAATCCCCAACCCCCTCGTCCTTTTTAAAAAAAATTTTTAAAAAACTTTGGTTGGTGGAGATCAAACTCATGGCCTTGCACTTGCTAGGCAAGTGCTCTACCACTTGAGCTAAATCCCCAGCCCCATAAATGCACATTTTAAACATCAAAAGAAGAAAAGGAGAGGAAGGTAGTATAAGCAGTCATTGTGCACCTACGTATGGATTTAACAGCTGTTTACATTTTTGCATAATTGCTTTATTTTTCTTCTTAAAGAAATTAACTGTGGTAGGTGACATGTATGTCCTACCCGCTCTTCTCCCCAGCTGGACTCTACCCACATGTCAGCCACTGTTTTGAAGCTGTTACAGTCTTGTTTTTACACTTTTACTGCATAAAAATACACACATAAAGCCAGGCACAGTGGCATAGACCTATAATCCCAGCACTGTGGATTGCAAATTCCAGCCCAGCCTGGGCAGTTTAGCAATTCCTGCAAAGTAAAGAACTTTTAAAAATGGGGTGGAAATGCAGCTCAGTGTGAAGGCCCTGGGTTCAGTCCCTAGTGCTTCCCCCAAAAAAGCAATTCATAAACATGCCTAGTGTTGCTTTGTATGGTTTTCTTTGTCAGGGTGCTGGGGATTAAACTCAGGGGCTTGTGCTTGCTAGGCAAGCACTCTACCACTGAGCTATATCCCTAACCCCTGTATGTTTTTTATTAATTAATTATATTTATTTGTGGAACTGGGGGTTAAACCCAGGCTGTTATGCATGCTAGGTGAGCACTCTACCACTGAGCTATGCCCAAATTGAAAATTAACAAGAATAAACTCAAGCACACATCTGCGTACTCTTAAAAGACTTAGAGGGCTTTCATATTCCACTTTGCAGGCTTTTTGACCTGCTAATTATGGCTCCAAGTGCTTATTTAGGAAAGCCAAGCAAAGCCTGGGTCCTCCTGTCAGTGGATGCTACTCAATTGGAGTAAACTCGATTAAATCACATTATTTAACTTAGAAGTTTCTAAGAAATAAAACAAATTTGGCTATTCCAGTATCTGACATCCTGCTTCGCTTGTAGTAGTAGCTCAGGTCAGCTCCCGACAGGTAGTTATTGTTTGTGTCTCCGAGTCCTGCTCGAAGATTTAGCACTGCAATGGCTCGTGGGTTCCATGAGTGCTGACAGCGTGCTGTCTCCCCAGGATGACTCCTCGCCCACAAGCAAGCTGCAGCGGCTGCTGGCCGAGTCCCGGCAGGTGGTCAGCAACTTGGAGCTGAGTACGCTGCTGCCCTTCGGCTGCCAGAACCTCAGCGATGGCCTCGCCGGAAGTGTGCGTGTCCTTGTGGTGACCCGGGTTGGGTGTGCGGGCTCCGCCCACCACGGACGTGGCTGTCACCACCGCAGCCTTTCTGACAGAAGGAGTCTCCTTCTGCCTCCGAGGGAGGGGTGGCAGCTTGATTTACGGGGAGACAGCCCCTGCCTCTTTCTCTGCACCTGGAGCGTGGGGATAGAAATTCCTCTGGAGTTTTGTTTTTTCTTTTCTTTTCTTTTCTTACAATTTAGGGCTGAAACCCAAGACTTCAAGCATGCCTCCCCCTACCGCTGAACTACACACCCAGCCCAAATTCTTGAGGATTTAAAATTGTTTTAAATTAAATTTTAAATACAAAGTTGGGCATGGTGGCACATGCCTGTAATCCGAGCCCATCAGGAGGCTGAGGCAGGAGGACCTCCAAGAGTTTGAGGCCAACTTGGGCTGCTACATAGTGAGTTCAAGGCCAGCCTGAACTATATAGCAAGACCTTGTCTCAAAAAAAATTTTTTTTAATACAAAATTTCCAACACACAAAAGTAGGAAGAATAATAGACTTGCATCAACAACAAGCACCACATTCATGTCATTTTTGTTTTATGTTCCCCCATCCATACATGTTTTCTTCTGAAGTGTGTTAGACCAAATCTAAAGCACCACATCATTTCACTCATACATACTTCATGGCTTATCAGATACAGACTTCAAAAAAACTCTAACAGACACAGAGGCACACACCTGTATTCCTGGCTACTCAGAAGGCTGAGGTAGGAGGGTCACAAGTTTGAGATCAGCCTGGTAATTTAGTGAGACCATGTCTCAAAAAAAGGACTGGGGAAATAGCTCAGTGGTGGAACACTCCTGGTTTCAGTCCTTACTACCACACATACACAAAAAGAACATCCACATAGTCGGCTAAGAGCCACACTTTACATTTGTGTATGTCCCTTAAAGTCCCTGTAATTACTAATGGTTTGTTTCTTCTTCTCCTTCTTTTCCTCCTTACCCCTTCCTTCCTCTCTCTTGCTCTTCCTTATTCTCCATCATTTTAATTTTTTGTTTATTTGTTTTTGGTGCTGATGATTGAACCCAGGGCCTCGAAATCACTGAGCGTGCACCCTACCACTGAGCTGCACCTCAGCCTTATCTTTTGTTTTTTAATGGCATTCATTTGTGAAAGAAAGATCAGTTCATTATCCTGGAGAATTTCCCACTCTCAGGGTCTTGCCACCACTATGCTCTTTGTGTTATTTAATACTTTTTTCCATACCCCCCAATTCCCACAAATCGGCATTTAGATCAGGGACTCAGTTAGGCTCCTGAGCAGTTGGGGGCTTGGGGTTTGTTTGTTCTGCATTGGCTCTGGGTTGGTGACACTGTCTCTGCTTCCTGTCAGGAGCTTGGTGTCTGACTCTCCCACTTGGGGTCCTTGCTTAAGGGGCATGCTTCAGAGTTTGTTGGCCTGAGCTTTAACTTTGTCAAGTCTTCCTAAAGTTCACTGAGTGATTTTCGCATGCATCGATGATTATTATTTAGATGCATGACTTCACTGGGAAATGAAAAGTAGTAATTTTCTAGATCTGTCATGCTTTCAGGGAATGTTTCACATGTTAATTGCATGGCTTATTTTCAACACAGTAACATTGCACTAGTGATGATAGAAATTGCCTTGTATATTTTATAGCCTCAATGTAAACAGGGAAAAGAACGCTGGGCTGGAAATCAGGATAGTTGCCCACTGTCCTGACGGTAGAATAAGAGCTTAAAACTGATGCTTTAAGAGTTGAGGGTTAAGGAGATTTGACCTGGGGTGGGGGTGGCACAGTTCTGTAATCCTGGTACTGTACCAGGCTGGGGCAGGAAGACTTTGAGCTTGAGCCCAGCCTGGGCAGTTTTACTGACTTGGGGAAACTGCCCCAAAATAAAAAAATAAAACAGGGCTGGAACTGTTGCTCAGTGCGAAGGCCTGGCTTCGATCCCCAGTACAAAAAAAAAAGCTACAGAGCCAAGCCATTGAGGTAAGAGCTCTCTATACCTCTGACCAAAAACCAAAATAAACAAAAACTTCTGTAAGAACAATGAAACGTTCTTCTATTAAAATGACCTTTGCTAGGGAATGTACCTTAGAGCAGAGGGCTTCCAGGTACAAAGCCCTGGGTTAGATCCCAACACAGGAAAAAAAAAAAAAAAAGTTAGATACAATAAAAATGAAGTGATTTATTAAGAATGTCTTTAATTCCTATCCTGGTACTTTAATGGAAGACTAGTATAGATCACACAAGTCAGGTAAGTTTGAACACAGTATGCACCCATGAACCAATGTTCCAGTCACGATGTGGAGCGTTTCCATCCTGAGAAGCTTCCCTCATGATGTTTGAGACGAGATCTTTGAGTCGAATTCCCTTTCCTCCCCACCCCAGGCTATTGCTGACCTGATTTTTATCACCAGAAACTACTTTTGCTTGTTCCAGACTTTGAGTAAATATGGTCATATGATGCATGCTCTTTATCAGGCTTCTTTTTTTTTTTTTTTTTTTTTTGGTGGTGCCGGGGATTGAACTCAGGGCCTTGTGCTTGCAAGGCAAGCACTCTAATCACTGAGCTAAATCCCCAGCCCTATCAGGCTTCTTTTAGTATGATTATTTGGAGACTCATTCATGTGTTGTGTATCAATACTTCATTCCTTTTTATTGCAGATTAGTATTCCATGTGTGACTATACCACGGAGTCTTTTTAGGGGCAGTGCTGGGGATCAAACTCAGAGACTTGTGCTTGCTAGGCAAGTGCTCTACCACTGAGCTAAATCCCCAACCCTGTACCATGGAGTCTTTACTCACCTGTGGATGGGCTCTTCTGAATAGAGGTGCTATGAATATTTCAACAGCAGTCTTTTTTTTTTTTTTTTGAGACAGAGTCTTTCTAAATTGCTAAATTTCCCAGGTTAGGCTCAAACATGAGACACTTTTGCCTCAGGCTTCCAGTGCTGGGATTGCAGGAGTGCACCACCACGCCTACTTGTATGTTTTCATTTTTTCAGAGTAAATACCAAGAAGTAGAATTGTTGATTCTAGAATAGGTGTGTGTTTAACTTCTTAATAAAGCACCAAATTAAAAAAAAAAAAAAAGGCACCAAATTGTGGTTCAAGTCAGCTTTGCCACTTTCCACTTCTGCCAGCTACATAGAAGAGTCCTGGACGTGCTGTGACCTCACCTGTATGGAGCTCTGTTGTTCTCTTTGATTTCAGCTGTTCTTAAATATGAAGTGGCATCTCACTGAGATTTAATTTACATTTTCCTGTTGACTAATAATATGCTTCTTTTCATGCATTTGTTGGCTCATTTTTTTTTTTTACTTTTTTAGTGTCTTTTTTTTTTTTTTTTTTTTTTTTTTTTTATTTTTTTTTTTTTTTTTTTTTTTTTTTTTTTTTTTTTTTTTTTTTTTTTTTTTTTTTTTTTTTTTTTTTTTTTTTTTTTGGTTCCGGGAATCGAACTCAGGGCCTCATGCTTGCAAGGCAAACACTCTAACCACTGAGCTAAATCCCCAGCCCTAGTGTCTTTTTTTATTCAAGTCTTTTGCCTATTTTATTTTATTTTTTATTTTTTATTTTTTATTTTGCCTATTTTAAAATTGAGTTGTTTTCTTTGTTATTATTGAGTTGTAAAAGTTTGTTATATCTGGACACAAGTCTTTGTCAGCTATATTGTAAATACAGTATGTTCTTCTAGTGTGTGGTTTGCCTTTTCAGTTTCTTAAGTATGTTTTGAAGAGTAAAAATTTTAAATTTTGATGAGGTTGAGCTTAACAATTTTATTTTTGTTTTTTTGTTTTAAGGACAGTCTTACTATGTGGCCCAGGCTGGTCTTGAATTCACCATGATCCTCCTGCCTCAGCCTCCCTGGTGCCAGGATTATAGGCATGTACCACCAGGCCTGGCTGTTGTTTTTAATGGTGTTTTTTTTTGTGTCCTATCTACTCCAGATTTGTGAATATTTTCTCCTCCTAGAAGTTTGATACAGGGATAGTACCTAGATTTGCATCTGTGGTTCACTGTGACTTAACCTGTGTGAGTGGTGTGAGGTAAGAGGTAAGGCTTCTGCCTTACAACCCCTAGTCCCAGCACCGTTGGTTGAAAAGGTGCCCTTCTCATGGGATTGCTTTTGACACCTTTGCCGTCTGCCTGCCAACCCACATGCAGACTGTATTTCTGGACTCCAGGGTCATTTCCATTGGGCCGTTGGCCTCCCTTTACACAGTGTTGATTAACACCGAGAAAGTCTAGATTCGGAGCTATAGGTCCTCTCCCTCGCTCTTCCCCAGGACCCTGTCTCAAACAAACACAAAAATACATACTGTACGTATAACAAAATAGTGAAGCAGTTTTATACATGTGAGATGGTTAATAAGTACATAGATGCTGCGCGAATCTGCCACTTGACCTTGAAAGAGACCCACGTCTGCATGTTGACCTGGGCTGGCGTGGAAGGGTCTATGGCGGTGATGTGGCGGGAGGGGGAGGAAGGAGGCTTGCAGGATGGTGCGGTCTCACAGATGTGTGTGGGGTCATTTGAGGGGTGTGTCTTGTGTATTTCTAGTGGCTCACTTTGGCTGGGACAGTTCACCTAGGATTTCTTGTGCATAGAATTTCTCTTGAATGTGAACTTCTGTGTGCTCTCATTGTCCACTAGCATATTGTTGGAGCCCAGTGCTGTTTTCACAAGTGTGCCCGCAGAACACTGCAGGCTCCATCGCTGGCAGCTTCAGGCCCTTCCTGTCCCTGTCCCCTAGGGCTAGCTGTCCCTTGTATGCAGACTGCCCTGCGGAAAAGCCTCCTCCTGGCCCACAGTGCTGGGGGAGGGGAGGGGTGTGGGGTCTCCAGGAGGAGGAGCCTCATGGGAGGAAGTTAGGGGCCAGCAGAGGCCTTGCCCAGCTGTGGGGACCCCTGGCCCCTCCTCTTCCTCGCTTGGTCCTGCTGTGAGGAGAACCTTGTCTCTCAGCGGCACTGCCTCACCCACAGGCCTTGGTGACGGCCAGAAACTTCCACAGTAGCAAGCGAAGTAAGCCTGCCTCTTGCAGATAACGCAACTCTTGAGACAGTAAGGGCAAGCTGGCTCACGGGGCTTTATGTCAAATTCCAGTCTGAGGTGTGAACAAGAGCATCCTTGTCTTGGTCCTCACTGTGTGCATGTGTGCACGAATGTGTGTGTGTGTGTGTGTGTGTACATGCGTGTGTATTTGCATATTTATCTCCATTGCACACTGCACTTTATGATCATTGATTGTCCCCTCTGGAGAGTGCTCAGTAACGACCGACAGTGCAGCTGACACAAAAGGTACAGAAGAAAGACACCGCCGGGACCTCAGGCATAGACTGAAAAAATGCTAGTGCTGTTTGAGCTGGGTGAAAACTTGGTTTAAAGAATTTTTGAGCTACTGAGACCCAGAAGAGATCTCTAATCCCACCCTTTCACTTGACAAGTGAGGAATAGGGTAGATTTACCCAACATCAATGGCTAGAAGCCAAAGATCATTTAATTAGAAAAAAGATTGGCTCCCAACATATTTTCTGGTGGAATAACTCATTCTAGAGATGGGAGAAAAGAATTTCAACAGCAGAAATGTACTTGGCACCATACTTGACACACTCCCCCTCCCAGGCCACTGAGCTTGGGACACTAGAAACAGAAAAGACAAACAGTTTTGTAAAAATATCTTTTGGGGGAGGTGCTGGGGATCGAACTCAGGGCCTTGTGCTTGGTAGGCAAGTGCTCTACCACTTGAGCTAAATCCCCAACCCCAAAAATATATATTTTCTTGAGACAGGGTCTCACTGTACAGTTCAGGCTGGCCTTAAACTCACCGTGTAGCCAGGATGGCCTCGAACTCTCAGCAATCTTCCTGCCTTAGCCTCCCAGGTGCTGGGATGACAGGCATGTGCCACCACACCCGGCTCAACATTCTTAATTTTTCAGTAAGGAAGCAGGATAAGGTTCTGAGCTCCCTGTCTAATGAAGACACCACTGTCCGTCTGTGGCTAAAGACAGGGTGGTCATTCAGGGCCTTTCTGTGAAACAGTCACTCGCCCACATTGCCCACCCCACTGGGGGCCAGGATGATGCAGGGAACTGGCAGAGTTTTCTCCAACCACAGATGACCTGGTGCTTTGACAAAGCACTGTCGCCTTGCGGATCTCCCCACCAGACACCCCAGCGTGGATCTGAAGTGGGACGAGGGCAGGTTCTCCATTGTAGGCTGCTTCCTAACAGCGGGTGGCAGGAGGCTGCCCGGGGGTCTGCACAGTGGCGGAATGAGCTGGAGACACAGAGATGCGGGCAGGATACAGGGCCGAGTGAGAGCAACGCCCGTGCCGGAAGGTTCCCAGCTCTACACATCCAGGACAGGCCGCAGGAGTAAGGACACGTGTGCAGTGTGATCCAAAAATATGGTGACTGCTCAATTTTTAAAAATGTATTATTGTAGGGGTTGGGGATTTAGTTCAGTGGTAGAGCGCTTACTTTGCAAGTTCAGGGCCCTGAGTTCTATCCCCAGCACCCCCTGCCAAAAAAATGTATTATTGTAAAAGACACATTGCCATGAATTCCCCTCAAAACACTCCCCCTTGCTTCAGACACATTTATCCCCTCATTGTTGCCAGTTTGTGAAGCAGCTCTGAAGTCCTCTTTCCTGAGCGCCTTCAGGAGGTGTCATCAGAAGACTGAGTGCTGCTGCCGAGCGCCATGGACGGAGAGGCGGTTCACAAGGCTTGTCCACCTTATTCGCTTCATCTGGCACCGTGCAATTTCTGGCTTTTCCAAAGTCAAAGTGACCGCGAAAGGTCAATGCTTTGAATCAATTCAGGATGTCAAAGCAGCCACAACCACGCAACTAAACACCCTCACAAAAGAAGACTTCGAGAGATGTTTGTGAAAGTGGCAAGAGCACTCGGGAGGTCGAGGCAGGTGGACCCCTGCACGTCTGAGGGAGCCTGAGCCACATGGTGAGCTCACGTCCAGCCTGAACTGCGCAGTGAGACCCTCCCTCAGGGCAAGAATGCTGGGATAAGTGGACTGAAGCGAGGGGAGGATTTTAAGGGGAATTAATAACAATGTGTCTTTTACTGCAATACATTTTTAAAATACATTTTTAAAACTCCATTATATTTTTCTATCACACCATGTATTATCTGTCGGAGTGCTTCATCTTTTTTGTGTGTGGCAGGTAGGTAAAGCCTGCGGCCCCTTTTAGAATCATGTGGGTTTTGTTTGTTTCCATGTTTTTTATCATGTTAGAGTAAACCAAGCGATGTACTGTCGTAGTGATGTTGAAGAGTACATACAGTGATATTCAGTACATTCCTCACGTTGTGCACCCACCATCACCACCCTTTCCATAAGCCTTTTCGTCTTGTAAATCTGGAACCCCATGCGACACTAAGTCTTCACTTCCGGTCTCCCCAGCTCCTGGTGACTGCTGTTTTACTTTGGGCCTCTGTGATTTGGCTTACCCTGAGTAATATGAGCAGAATAATGCAGTGTTTGCCTTTTTTGCCTGACATCCTCAAGATTCATCCCTGTTGTAGCACGTTCCCTACTTCTGTGCCTTTAGAGGTCGAGTCAGACCCCATCGCACGTGTGCACATGTCTGTCTGTCAGTGCAGCCGTCGCTGGGCTCCTGGGTTGCTTCCACGCATTAGCTATTGTGAACAGTGCTGCTGTGGGCCTGGGTGGGCCCACAGCAGCACTCAGTTCTTGAGAGTACATGCCCAGCAGTGGAACTGCTGACTGATGGTATTTCTAAGTAAAAGGAACAAAGCAATTCTGGGAGCAGCATGGCGAGAACACAGATGTGGGAGTGTGTTTGGAGTGCTCAGGGGGGCGTGGGTTACCCGGTGTGACCAAGCGGGGCGGAGGAGGTGGCTGCACCTCCTGTGAGGCCACGGTCACCACCTGAATGTACCTTTCCAGGTGTCATCCTCCTTTCCTCTTCCTCTCCTTTTTCTTCCTTTCCTCTTCTACCCTCCCACCCCTGAAAACCCTAACAAGTCTGGCTAGGGTCAACCTTCTTTGTGATGGGGCAGGAAACCCCATGTGTGAATTGAGAATCATTGTCTTTGTTGAATGGATGGTAGTTGTTTGGAATTACTTCATTCTGTTTCATTATTTTTTTTTTTTTTAATTTCACTAGTTCTTGAAGGTCTTTTAAAGGTGTTTCTGCTGGGTGTGTTGGGACATGCTACTCGGGAGGCTGAGGCAAGAGGATTGCAAGTTCAAGGTCAGCCTGGGCAACTAGTGAGACCCTGTCTCAAAATTAAAAAGGGGCTAGGACTGCAGCTTAGTGTGAAGGCCCTGGGTTCAATCCCAAGTACCAAAAAACAAAACAAAACAAAACAAAACAAAACAAACCCATTTCTGCTATCTTTGTGTATAGTCCTCAGTATTCTGTGTGCTGGGTACTCACTTGGAAGTTGTTTTCTAGAACTTTGAAGTCTCGGAAGAGTCAGCTCCAAAGAGCACCTTCATCAGTCCCTGAAGAGAACAGAGTCAACCCCAGTGTTCTCCGAGGTCCAGGGTAAGTCACCTTTGATTGTCTCGCCTTGTATTTTGGCTGATATTTAATAAGTAACTTGAGGACATTGATAGTGTTGAGACAAGGCCATGTGTCTGTTTGCCCAGTAACCTTTTCTTTTTGCCCTGTTTATGCTGTACATACCTTCCAGATCCAGTCAGCACAAAATGTCAGCTACTTGTGAGCAAAATGCAAATCACAAGGTTCTTGCTCTTGGTACCTGGAATTTTAAATCTAAGGAAGTGGATATATAGATCCAGTTTTGACAGAGCTAAATCAGCGATTTGGCATTCCTCCAGATGGTCTCCCAGGGAAGAAATCATTAGGTGGGGTTTGGAGCTTTGTACAAAGTGTGCGGCCTGTGAGCGCTTTCTTGATCTGGGCTTCCTTCTGTCGGACTCTGTTTCACATGCAGTTTCTGTAGAATCCGGGTTAAGGACAGCACAGACGTGGCCTGTGTCTTTGGTGTGAGCCCCCGAGAGCCCTGCCTTCCCCTGCCCCCACCTCCCTGCTGAGAAGTGCTCAGAGTTGCAGTGACTGACTGCACATCGATGAAAATCAGAATCTGCAGTCGGTGTCTTAGATGCTGGAGCTTTTAGCACCAGCCATGCTTAATGATCTTCATTCTGTTTCCTTCCCCCAGAAGCAGATTTCTCATCTGTGTGTGACAGCAGAAAGCAGACATCAATATGCCATCCTCCTAAAAACAGGATTGCAAGCCTACAGAAGTCACCATTTAGTCCCAAAGGGGAGCAGACGCTGAAAGTTGATTTTTTTAAACATCTGTTTTAGTTTCCAGTGGAGCATTTTCGTGTGGCCTTATCATAGGTACACAAGCTTGGAATTATGCTAAGGGGCGAGAAGCTCTGTGAGAGCAGGCACATCAGAAGCCGCCTGCGCCTGCGTGGAAAAGGCCACCATCTGCTTTCTGAGGGCCTGGGGGCACGTCTCCGGCTGTGTGAGAACAGGGCCGACCTCACGGGCTGGTTTCCGGCTGCGCTGTGCCATCAGTAGTCACCAGGTGTCTTGCTAGACGGTCACACTGCCTTGCTGCTGCTGCTGACAGGCGAGGTCCGTCTGTCCTGGGCCGGGTGGAGCCCCGTCACGTCTGGGTCTGGATCGGTCCATCCATTTACATGAACAGAAGTGTGCTGGAAGATCAAGTTTGATATGGATTTTTTTTTATATCAAAGACTAAAACACTTCCATTTAACTTGTAATTTAAGTTTTTAAAGACTATGCTGTCTGTCTCTGTATCTCTTCTAAGAGAACGGACCAGTTTCAGTCAATAAAAATATTTTTAATAATAAACAAAAGTACTTTTCTTTGGTTTCCTTTATTGCACAGGAATGAAGTAAGAAAGGGTAGTCACTTTAAACTAGACCTGGTGGCGCATTTCCTCAGGAATAGCGTCTCAGATAGCAAACTTCTATTGTGCCGGACAAATGCCCCTTTGTTGGAGCTCTGGAGTTTCTTCAGAGATGATCTTCCCAGAAGTGGAAGGGCCGCCTGTTTGTCTTCTTAATTAGGGTGCTGAAGAGAGAAGTGGGCGAGGTTTGGCGGTGTCCTTCATGAATACTTGCTTTCTTCCCGGGCCGGTTGTACAGAGCGAGACTGGGAAAGGTGTCTCTGGTTCTGAAGCAGCACCTGCCCAGCAGGAACCTAAAATGTCCTGAGAGGTGACTTCCGCTGAGAGTAGAAACGCGTGGTTTGCTTCTTCTCGGTGTGAGGGGCTCCTGGCTGCAGGTCTGTGCACCCAGGGAAAAGGTTCTCTGATTGATGCTAAGTAGGAAAATTCCAGGGAACTGAAGGATTTGAAAAGAATTAAAAACTGCCAGGCATGGTGGCACACACCTATAGTCCCAGCACTCAGGAGGCTGAGGCAGGAGGATCACTGAGTTCGAAGCCAGGCTGGGCTACATAGTGAGTTCAAGCCTGGACTGAACTACACAGCCAGACCCTGTCTTAAAATAACAAACAAAGAAAAAACATTTAAAAATTATTTTATGGCTAAAAGTATTTTTAGCTCCTAGGATTGTAGTATCTGCAATCATCTAATCTAGGTGAGTGTGTGTATGTGTGTGTGGGTTACTGTGGATGGAACTCACTTTGGGCAAGTAATCTACCACTATGTCCTAAGCTGCACCCCCATCCCTTACTCTCCTGTAGCTAGGTGAAGTTTTTCCCCCATGACACTTATTCTTACTCTACCACATTACTATGAATTCAAAAATTCATGTGCAATTCAAAAATGGCAGATTTTAATCTTGTCGATTTATTACAACCTAAGTTATTTACTTATAGAGCACTTTCTGTTAAAGAGGCAATCTCAGTTTGATTGAAAACTAGATTTTAGGATTTACATTTTAGCATCACCATTTGTGTTAGATTTTCAGAGCCAGTGGTCTTAAGAGAGCAGATTTAATGGAGGACATTTATAATATTACAGTTGTCACCCAGAAGCCAAATGCAGAAGGTGCCGAATGTCCATCTAGGCACTGGAGACCCAAAAGATCCAACTGAGGGCTGGGAGCCCACAGCACTGTCCCACGTACGTCCGTGTCTGCACATGAGGGCTGAAGAAATCTTCACTGGAACCAGGATATGATGCTCGCAGCAGAGATGCTCCCTTGAAGCAACAGCAGCCACCCTCGATGACAGCAAGGCCCCGAGCTCCTTCCTTGATGAGGACAGCTGAGCCCCCTCCGGAAGAACCAGCCGCAGCAGAGCTTCTCCTGGGAAACGGCCTGCCCACTAGCTATGGCTCCCACTCTGCCTTATGTTACATCAGCAACAACCCCCAGGTGGATCGCGTACACCCAGTGTCACATCAACCCAGTCCAGCTGGGCGTTCTGGCTCAAGTTGACCATATTAGGTCCACCACACCATTCCTTTTTTTTTTTTCCCGCCTTTGGTTTGGTTTTGGTTTTTTGACAGGATCTCATGTAGTCCAGGCTGGACTTGAACTCACTGTGTAGCCCAGGCAGGCCTCAGACTCAAGGAGATCCTCCTGCCTCAGCCTCCCAAGTACTAGAATTACAGGTGTGCACCACCACACCTGGCTAGCATCATTATCCTTAAACTCAACAATATATCCTTTTAAGAAGAAGTGACTGAATTGTGCTGTAATTTGCCTGCCAAAAGTGATCTCAGCATTGGAAAAGACTAATACAGGGATATTTTTAGAATTTATGAACAGATCTTTTACACAGAAGTAGAAATACCTGAAAGGAAATTGATTTAGCCTGGTAAAGTGGCACACGCCTTGTAACCCCAGCACTAGGGAGGCTGAGGCACGAGGATCATGCTGAATTCGAGACCAGCTCGGGCTGTGTAGCAAGTTGAAGGCTGGCCTGGACTACATAGCAAGACCCTGTCTCGGAAAACAAAAAACAAAAAGAAACGAGAGCAGACACATACATGTGGACTGCTGCAGGCAAAGTGGGTGAAAGCCCAGGATGGTCTGGAGCGGTCTGTGGGACAGAGAGGCCCGTCTAGCAGCCCTGTGGAAAGCAAGACTCTGAGTTCTCAGCCAAGTACAGGCTTAGCACATCCAGCAGAGAAGAAGAGAGAAATCATCAGGAGCACACAGCCACCCTGCTGGCCACCTGAAACCAACCCTTACTGAAGCAGCCTGCATTGCTGCTTACCTCTCAGTGGGGGAGATGGCTCTTAATCAAGAAACAATCAGGCAAGGAGCAGTAAGTGCTAGGGAGGAGGCGGTGAGATACTGTGACAGCATAAACAGGGCAAGACCAGGGCAGAGCACTCAGGGAAGGCGTCCATTAAGAAGTGACATCTGGAGCAATAGCTGAGTTCGCTAACCAGGCAAACAGGAAACAAATTCCAGACAATAGTAACAGCATGTGCAAAGGCCCCGGGGCAGGAAGAAGCATGACGCACTGATCTGATGGGCCAGGATGGAGCAATATGAAATTGGGAGAGACTGATCTAGTCACATACGTGTGTCAGGGAGGCAGGGTGGGGATTGTAGCACACATCCTTTCATAAGATCCAGCAATGTAAACTCTCCGTCTTCTCTATTCTGCCTAAAATGGGGTCTAATTTGCATCCTAAATATGTAGTTTTGATAGTATCTTGGGGAGAGGATTAAATATACCTCAAGATGCTTCAGTGGTATCTGGGACCTGGGTATGGTAGTATACACTCATAATCCCAGGATTCAGGAGGTTGAGGCAGGAGGATTCCTACAAGTTTGCGGTCAGCCCAAGCTCCACAGTGAGTTCAAGGCCAGCAAAGACCCAAATTCTACTGCCATGGAGAATCTCAGGTAGGGAACAGAACAAGTGGTGGACCAGGCCTCCTGCCCCAAAGATGTTCTGGGAGATTGTGGTGGACCTAATGTGGTCAACTTGAACCAGAACGTCCAGCCGGATTGAGCTGGTGTGATGCTGGGCGTACAAGACCCACCAGAGGGTTGTTGCTGATGCAACATAAGGCAGAGTGGAAGCCGTAGCTAGTTGGCAGGCTGTTTCCCAGGAGAAGCCCTGCTCTGGCTGGTTCTCCCCAAAGGAACTCAGCTGTTCTCATCGAGGAAGGAGCTCGGGGCCTTGCTGTCCTCGAGGGTGGCTGCTGTTGCTTCGGGGGAGCATCTCTGCTTCGAGCATCATATCCTGGTTCCAGTGAAGATTTCTTCAGCCCTCATCTGCAGACACGGACGTACGTGGGACAGTGCTGTGGGCTCCCAGCCCTTGATTGGATTTTTCCAGTGCCTAGATGGACATTCGCCACTCTTCCTGCATTTGGCTTGTGGGTGAATATTGTGACTTATAAATGTCCTCTATTAAATCTGCTCTCTTACAACCATTGGCTCTGAAAACCTAACTAAGACAGAGATGAACTTGAGAACAAGGGAGGGGGGCAGTTTGTGTCCTTGTAGCCCCTGCAATCCCCCTTCGTAGAATAAGCTGGGGCTCTGTTCAGGGTAGAGTCTGCCCTCTGCCCTTCATCTCAGTGTGCTGCTGCTCCCGAGTTCCAGGCTCTGTGTGGGATGTGTCCCTGCCCTCCTCGTCTCCACGCTTGGCTCTGGTCGAGGTAGATGGTTGCTAATGTTAAGACACTGTGGCAGATTTCCAGGTCTCATACGCCTGGGAAGGTCACATACACTTGGGAAGGTCACGGATAACCGCTTTTGTCTGCTGTGGAAAAGGAGTTTGAGAAACAGCTGGCTTGGGGTAAACTAGTCCCTTTGTTGTGGTCTGTAGTTGATTGTGGCAATTGACTAAATTGCTGAGGATTAGAGAGAAGATAATGTTCTAAAGGGTTTAGCCCAAAACCTGGCAAATAAGCACTCAGTATATATCAGCAATTGTTATTCTGTTATTATTCTGATAGGATGATTTCCAGTGATTGGAATTAGATAAAGCACGATTAATCTCTCTTTTGAGTGGACTGAGATGGCAGCCATGTGCCGTACAACTTCCAGTGTCCAGTGTCAGGTCCTGGGTGGGACAGTCTGGGGTCAGAGAGTAGAAAGACCGTCCTGGCCCACAGAGCTTTCCGTCTCATGGGGCCACGACAGCAGGCTTCCCAAGGTAGCACCTCCCCTCCAGCAGGTAAGTGACACATCACCTCCAAAGGAAGGGGACTGCCAGGCATCATGGCACATGCCTATAATCTCAGCACTCAGGAGGCTGAGGCAGGAAGATCACCACGAGTTCAAGGCCAGCCTGGGCTACTAGTGAGACCTTGTCTCAAAAAAAAAAAAAAGAAAAAAAAAGAAAAAGGCGATATGTACATGTACCAATTCCCCAAGATGAATGTAACTATTATGCATCACAAACTTTTACTAATAAAATTTTTTAAATTAGAAAAGATTATAGTGCAACCCACTTTCAGGTCTCTTCCTGTCTCTCAGGAGCTATGTCTCTCTCTCAATAAATCTCTTACTCTTACTTTAAAAAAAAATTATAAAGCATGGGGAATCTTTAGCACCTTTGTGGAGCATTGTATTCTGGTAGGAAAGCTAAGAATAGCAGAAAGCCCTTTTTTAAAAAATTTTGAGTCAAGGTCTCACTAAGCCGTGAAGTTGCCCAGGCTGGGCTCGAATTTGCAATCTTCCTGCCTGACCTCCCAGAGTGCTGGGATTACAAGCGTGTGCCACCACGCCCCAACTTTGGGTTTTTATTGTTCATTTCAGTCTCAGTAGCAGTCATTTAAAAAGGCGCCTTTAAAGCCCGGCCCGCACCCTTGGCGCTGTCTCCTCGGTCCCCCCTCTCCGAGGCGCACAGCGGGGGCGCGCACAGCCTGGCACAGCTCGGGGGACTCCAGCCCGGCTGCGTGGCGGCTGGCCGGCGCCCGGAGGCCGGGTTCGCCCAGCGCCTCCCCTCGCGGGTTAACTGGGTCAGGGTTAGGGGTCTTTTCCGCTCGGTTTCTCAGGCTGCGCGAGGTGCGGCGGGCCGGGACCCTCCCGTCCCCGCCTCCGGTCCCGACGAGCTCCGGTGCGTGGCGCGTGGAGGGCAGGGGCGGGGCGAGCCGGAGGGCCGCGCAGGTGGGGGCGGGGCGGGGCGGAGGGGCGTGGTCTGGCGTGGGCGGGGCGGGCGCGGCTCCTCCCCGCGCGGCGTCGCGGTGCCTAGGCTCGGGCGCGCGGTCGTCTCAGTCGCGCGGAGGGGCAGGGCCGGGCGCGGCGGCGGCTTGGGCGGCGGGATGAACAGCATCAAGAGCGTGCCGGCGCGGGTGCTGAGCCGCAGGCCGGGCCACAGTCTGGAGGCCGAGCGCGAGCAGTTCGACAAGACCCAGGCGAGGAGGGCGAGCGAGGGCGAGCGAGAGCGCGCGGCGCGGGCTGGGCCTGGCTGTCCGCGGGCGCCGAGCTCCGCGGCCGGCGCAGGTGAACCGGAAGCCGCGCGCTGTGCGGCCCCGCTCCGGGCCCGGCCGCGGGCCGCGGGGCGGGGGCGGGGTGGGGCCGGGCTGCCGGGGCTCGAGGCCGGGGGCATGGTCGCCGGGCTCACGGTCGCCGGGCTGGGGTCCCGCGCCCGGCCGCGCGTCCTCGACCCCGCCGCCCGCCACCCGCCCCCCGCCGCAAGGACCGTGCGTTTCCGCCGGGAGCTCCCCGCGTCTGTTCCTCCTGGGCCGCGGCTTATTGTCTGCGGGTGAAAAGTTTCACGGATGTCGCCAGACTCGTTTGCCGGCGCGGGGACCTCGGCCAACCAGCCCGCCACCCCCTTGTTAAACGCCGGCGCCCGGCAGACGGAAACTTCCCAGGCTCCTTCCTGAGCTCCCACGCGTCCGCTTCTGCCCCAGCGGAGGGCCCATCCCGGGAAGGTGCTGGGTGGAGATTAAATAATGGCTCGGGTGTGTCTGTATGTGTGCGTGTGTTGCTGCCCAGGACCCGCGATGGAGGCGTTGCCGCAGGTCTGGTGTTCGGTCCCCCCACCTTGGTGTTATCTGAGACCGGGTCTCGCTATGCAGCTCAAGCTGGCCGTGAACTCACTATGTAACCTGGGTGGCCTCGTATTTGCTTTAGTCTTCCTGCCTCAGCCTCCAGGATGCTAGGATTACCGGCATGCGCCCCCACGCCCAGCTTCCCTTCCTTTCTGTTTCTAAACGCTGAGGTGTTCTTATGCCTAGGAGATGGGTGAAAGGGGATGTACTTATTTACCTAAGCAGTCAACCACGACTGAAACGGCTGAAAATTTTTACTTAAGAAATGAGGAAGCCGGTCTGAAGCAGGTTAGTGACATTTGCATTTGTGGGTTCCCTAAGCAAGTTCCTTCTGTCCGAGAAGAGAGGAGTTGCTTTCGAAAACAAGTCAGTGTGCACATGCAGCCTGCAACAGCTTTCTTTTGAAATAAGAGAAGACACCCGGGACCTTCTAACCTTTATGTTTCTGATTGACAATGAAAGTGATAGTAAAACCTCAGGATGTCTCGGCTTGGAGTGCTGGAGCCAACCTGCCTGCAAATGATTATTGTATCCGTGTGATCCTTGTCATCGTCATCTGGTCTAGCCGGGAGAGCCTGTCAGAAAAAACAAGCATGGCATTTAATTTAAAGTCATTAATACATAATTAATTGTACCAGGAACTTGCAGAACACAGGGAGAAACACTTAAAACCGGCAGAGAGAACCCGGGTGTTGTCGGGAACTGTTTGTTCACTGATTTTTGGATTTAAAGGGCTGAATTCAGTGATGTCACTCTGAAATGATAAGGGCCACCTTCCTGAGTGTCAGAGACAGAATCTCTGACCTAGGTCTGAACATTTTGGTGGTCGGTTTGTAAACAAGGTGGGTTTTGTTTTGATCAGTGGAGTTTTTTCTAAGGGGCCGAAAAGGTTACTTAAAACCAACAACCTTGTATTGGGTGAGTCTCACTGGACTCACCCACCCCAGGACCCCTTTTTCAGCCTTGATGGAGTTTGGATCCGGAGTCTGGGTTTGTCTTTGCCATGACTTACTGAGGGATGTAAGAATGAGGTTTTCTAAGTGGTTAATATTTAATTAGATCGTTCCCAGAAATACCTAGTGAAGTGCCAGCCAGGCCCCACAGTGGAAATAGCCTGGAGAGACCGGGCTCCTGCTTCTGTGTCTCCTTCGGGACAGAAAATAGCACATCCATTCCTGGGACCAGCTCCCCTCCGAATGTGCTGCCTGCCTGACACCGACCGCAGCTGCAGAGGAGCACAATCCTCCCAGCCGCCAGCCTTGTTTGTCCTCTCTTGGGTCAGGAGGAAGAGAAAAGCTCCTGTGTTTGCTTTTGGACGGGCCACGCCCTGTTTTGCACCGGTGGCTCTCCAGCGTGTTAGGGGAGGGCAGCCAACCCTTGTGGCGAGGGCCGTCTGGAAGAGGGTGCAGGGCTGTGAGCACATGTCTGATTCCAGTGAGAGTCCAGAAAACTATCTGTTCTTCCTTTTGACTCTAGTCCCTTTAGGAAGAAAGCCCTTTTTCAAAACAGAGGGACAGAATTTTATTGGCTGCTTCTCATTGTTGTATTCTCCATAGAAAATATTACAGAATACATTACAGCTGTATTCTGAACTGAAAGTTGCCTGTGGTGTTCAAAAGATGGTATAGCCCAGCACTGTGGGAGGCTGAGGCAGGAGGATGACAAGTTTGAGTCTTGCCTGAGCAACTTACTGAGACCCTGTCTCAAAATAAGTGGAAAGAGTTGGAGATGCAGTCCAGTGTAAAGGCCCTGGGTTCAATCCCCAGTACTGCAAGGAAAAAAGGGAAAAAAAAAACCCAAAACGATGGCATGGCTTCAGGGAGCATACTTGTAAGCAGGAAGACCTGATTTCTAGCCTGTGTCCCTGAGCATGTTGCTTGACTCCTACATGATTCCTGTCCTGTAAAGAGGGATAATTCCGGCCACTCTAAAGTATGAGAAAGACTGTGAAGGAGGTTGAGTGATGGCCCCGCGAGGATGTCAGACCCTAATCCCTGGGACCAGTCAGTAACCGTGGGACATTACTCAGTGAGGGGAATTCGGGTGCAGGGGACCTGAGGTGCTCAGTGCCGCCCTTGTGCTGGGCGAGTAGCCCAGGTGACCAGGCAGGCCCAGTGTAGCCGCAGGATTTTAAGACATGAGTGAGAGGTGGCAGAGGTCAGAATGACACAAGGCAAGACCCGCCGCCCACGGATGGCTTCGAGGATGGAGGAGCTGCCACCAGGGAATCCAGGCCACCTCTGTGGGCTAGTTCTTGCCTCCGGACTTCTCGAGCTGGAGGATGTAAATTGTCATTTCAAGCCACTCAGTTTGTGGCAGTTCGTTGTAGGAGACAGTTCGTAGGCTGGGCTTTCCAGGTCAGTGACCTAACTGCTAGGCCCTCGTGGCGTGGAAATCTCGTAAAGATGAACAATTATCGACAGCTCAGAACTTTTTCTTTTTTTGGAGACAGGGTCTCCCTCTGCATTTCAGGCTGGCCTTGAACTCACTATGTAGCCCAGGCTGGCCTTGAACTCGCAGCGATCCTCCTGCCTCGACCTCCCAAGTGTGCCACCATACCTGGCTTGACAGCTTGGAACTTCTAACCTTTCAGCCCCTGCAATCCAGCAGTCCTGCCTGGTAGAAAACAGAAGAGCACAGGTATCATTTTAGCTCAGCCAGTGGCCTCGAGACAAGTAGACAGGTGAAGTTAATTTTAATTGGAGCAGCCAGGTATGGTGGTAAACACCTATAATCCCAGCACTCAGGAGGCTGAGGTAGGAGGAGTGCCATGAATTCGAGTCCAGTTTGAACTACATAGCAAGACTCAGTCTCAAAAAAAATTTTTTTATTTTTGGATTTGGGGTGTTTGTTTGGTACTGGGGGCTGAATCCAGGGCCTTCACACCAAGCTGCAGTCCCAGTCTTTTATTTTCAGACTGGGTCTTGCTAAATTGCTAAATTCTTCCTGCCTCAGCCTCCCACAGTGCTAGGATGTGTTGTATGTAGTCCAGTGTGTCCTTAATAGAGCCCTTCCAACATGTAATCACTAAACATTATGAATGGGATATTTTGCATTTTGCTTCTCCGCTGAGTCTCTGAAATCTGGTGTGTATTTGACACCGCTGGTGATTCAGGTCTCAACTGCTACACGTGGCCCGCGGCTGTTTAGGACAGTGCAGTGTTAGAAGCACCAGGAGCTTTTCAAATGCAGAGTGCAGGCCTCTCTACTGGGATTCAGTCAGGATCAGAGTCCTGGGCAGCTGTGTAGCGCTGCGCTTTCCCAGCCAGGTGTGCCTGAGCCTCATTAGCAGCAGATCGCAGGGCACAGACAGCTGTCTAGAACTTGCCCTGAGTTGATGGGGTGAAAGTGGCTTTCAGGTGTGCCTCTTCTTTCAGACCCCTGTGCTTGCCCAGGCTGGTCCCTGGGGCCTGAGCACACCCACCTGGCCTCTTCATTAACAGGGAAAGACTGCAGTATAACCCATCACTCGCCCTCTCCCGGCCTTAAGTAAATGTTTACCATAGTAAAAATGGGTTCCGCTCCAAGTTTGGAAGACTCCTGACCCTTGTGGTGGGTGACTGGGATATGTCTGACTGCTGTCACAGAGCTGAGCCTCTGAAGGTGGCGGTGAGCTGACCCCTTCCCACCATCTCCCCAGGGGCAGGCAGGGTTCCGGCCCGTGGCTGAATGCTCAGGGTCAAGCCAAGGCCCCTCTGCAGGGAGGGAAAGGACTTCCACCTCACCCTGGGAGGCCACCCCCTAAAGCTCCAGGTGGCCAGACCCCCTTCTTGTGTGTCACCTCCCTGGCAGAGCCCTTCCTGAGGCCAGTTGTTGGTGGAGGTGGGGGGTACCCTTCCTGGCTCCTGTCTGTGTACTCCAGGACACATGGGTGTGCTGTGGGAGGCTGAGAATCATTCTCGTACCCCCATAGCAGGGAGCGATGCCAGCTGTGGCACATGGGCTGTGGCAGAGCAGCCAAGAGACTGGGTCAGGCCTCGCTCTTGTCACTTTGCTGCCCTGTGCCTCAGTTTCCTCATCTGCAAAATGGGGGTACTAATGGGCTTCCTCATGGAAAGGTGGAGGGTCTGTAGGTGTGCGTGGGCCTGGTGTGTGATGACCCCTATGGGGTCCTGGCCCCATGCCTGAGTTTAGGCAACTGTAAATGGGGAGCCAGGGCTGCTGGGGACAGGCAGAGCTGCAGCAGACATGGGTTGGGGAATAGCTGTCCCTAGAAGAGTGAGCCGCAGATGTGTGCCTTCCAGATGTTCTCAAGGGCGGCCCGATTCCAGGTGACATTTAGGGGAGGGCACTTCACAGTGTGTGGTGCCCCAGGACTCCTGCAGAGCTGACCCCCCGCGTTCGCAGCCCTGAGGATCTAACCCAGAGTCTCGTATGTGCTAGACAAGGGCTCTACATGGAGCTACAGCCTCAGCTCTTTATTTCTTGTGTTGCATCTCATTAAGTTGCACAGCCTGGCCTCAAATGCTCGATCCTCCTGCCTCAGCCTCTCGAGGAGCTAGGATTACGGGCGTGTGCCACTGCACCTGGCTAGAACTGTCCTTTCTAACAGGAGGAGAGGGCAGACGAGGCCTCTCACTGACCCAGCTGAGGCCGGCATCCAGCTTGTGAATGAAACCCAGCTGCCTGAGTGGAAACCTTTGGAGTGGCGTCAGGGAAACTCAGCCAGCCAACATGAGACCTCAGCTCCACGAGCCGGCCTGGGCTTAGTGGCCTCACTTTCCCCTCCTCCACCTACCGCCCGCCAGCCCCTATTTATGTCAGGACTGGCTCAGATGTCACCTTGTTTGTGAAGCCATCCACTGCCCTCCTCTGCCAGAGCCCTCCTGCGCCTCCCTGGTCCCCAGGCTTTTTGCACACTGTGTCCCCATGTCCCACTGCAAAGCAGGAAGCAGGGGACAGATGTGAGGCTAGGCTTGTTTCAGCCCCAGGTTAGCAGCCCTGTCCTCTACACCCTGAGGTCCTTTGGCAGGACAGTGTGCCACTCAGTGGGGCTGACCTGGGCCTGCAGCAGCCCCTCTTTGATGCCGTCCTCTGTTGCATGCCCACGAAGACATTAGCTCAGGTGCAACTGTTTTTTCTCTGGCTAAAACAAACACCAGCCTCACACTGCCACAGGCTCACCTGCCTGTAAGTGACTCAGTCCCCTGGCTTGTGGGACAGACAGGTCTGTGGTGATGTCACCAGTGCCTGGCTCCAGGACCATTCCAGAACTGGCATGGCAGGGATGTGACTCAGGGGCAAGTCTTCCTGCTCCGTGTGTCACCCACAAGGCCAGGAACAGAGGTGGCAGTGGGTCAGGCTTGTGAAATTTGTCAACAGCCTCCAGAACATGGACTCTCCCCGGGGCTCTCTCGGATGTATGGGTTGTTGTAGCCCAGTTCCCTGAGCAGGGATGACAGTGGGGCCAGGACCCAAGGGCAGGGGCCACTGGTGCAGAGAGACGTGGTGAAACGGCGCAGGGCTGGCGCTTCCTGTCTGGGGCGGTGATCCTCTCTGCTTTGCATGTGGCCTGTCCTGGCTGCCTTGGCCACAGAAGTGCTGTGTTTGCTGTCATCAATGGCCTTTGAGGTGGCAAGGGTGCCTGAATGAGAGCGCTCTGTCCTTCAGGCCAGTCTGGAAGCGCAGAGCAAAATAACCCGCCGCTCTGCCAGCCTCCCCGCGCCCGGCTCGCTGAAGAGTGTCTCTGTTCCTGCCAAGGGCCGCTCTAGGCCTCGTGATAACAGTACAAGGAGGCTTAAGTTGATTCATTCCAGGGTTGATTTTAAAAATAGAAATTGTTTTATAGCTACTTTAACATTTAGCTCTCATGGTTAAATTATTAGCTGGAGAAAGAGACACCGCCTTGAAGTTACCCAGTACTTGGGTTGGAAAGTGCTTTTGTGCATTCAAGTGTCCCTCTCACATCTGTCCAGGAAAGATTTACTGGGGCTGGGGCGAAGCACGGCGGTCGAGCACTTGCCCAGCATGCGCCAGGCCCTGGGTTCAATCCCCAGTGTCGTAAAAAAGTAAAACAGAAAAAGATAGATTTATGGCTGCCGGGCATTGGTGCGGAGATGCCGCAGGGAGCAAGAAGGCACTTGTCCCTTGCTATCTGCAAGGGTCAATTCCGGGACCCCCAGATGCTCAAGTCCCTTGTACTGAGTGGCGCAGGTTTGTACGTAGCTATGCAGTTCTTCGTGTTCTGGCTCACGTACTAGTAGCGGCCAGTCCTGTGGAAATGTCGTGTGAAGGTGGCGGTGCTCTGTTGCTAGGGAGTGATAATGAGGAAAGAAGCCAGACTGCGCGCAGCACAGTTTCCCCTCAGTGTTCCATTGGACAGTTGGCTGACCCGTGGCTACGGAAGTACGAGTGCTGAGGGTCACCTGTGCTTATGTTTCAGGGGCCAAGGGTGGGCACAGCGTATTAGTGGCAAACGAACAAGACTTTATGGTGGCAGGTGCTGTGGATAGTATCAAGCAGGAGGATGTGTGACAACATGGCTGGATGCTCTAGTGGCTGGCTGGGGAGACCCCAAGGGGGTGCCACAGCCCAGAGCTGGGTGGTGGAGGAGGCTGGAGCAGGCCCTGGCTCTCAGGTGGAGTGACAGAAGGCAGGTGCAGGGCTGGGGTGCAGCGAGGTGCCTTTGACCAGTGCTGGGGGTTGGTTTGTTTTGTGGTGCTGGGGCTGGAACCCAGACAAGCTCTCTGCTGCTGCACTGCACCCTGTCTTAGTTACTTTTCTCTCATTGCTGAGACAAAATACGCGACACCCAAAGTGGAAGGGGAAAAGGTTTATTTGGCTCATGGTTTGTAGAGGTTTAAGTCCACAATCAGCTGGGTCCAAGGCAGGGTGGCATGGCAGACAGGCAAAAGGCAGCAAGGTAAGCAGGGGGTAGGCAAGCCTCTTTCTGTCCCTTATATCTCATCCAGGCTGCCAGGATTAGGGTGGTGCCAAACCAGTCAGTGGATTGATTTAGTAAACACACACCCTTAATCCCAGCATCACACACTCTAGATTCAGCCACCTCTGAAAAAGTTCCATCTATAACCACATGAGGCTTTGGGGGGACATCTAGACACAAACCATAACACACCGTGGCCCAGCCTTGTGCCTGAGACCTGAGGGCTCGTGTATTTCTGCATCACAGCCAGGATCTAACATGTGGGCAGAAGTTTCCAGCTGGGTCCCTGAGGCTTTGGGGTGCTGCGGTGAAAAGACCTGCTTATCCCAGGAATGTGGCTCCCAGGGAACAAGGTCTCATCTCCCCAAGTCCGTATTTCTCCCCTGCACTGGGCTCTGTGAACTGTAGGGGCCACTGCTCTGACCTCTCCTGGGGGTCACAGGCTTCAGGGTGGCACTGTGCCTGCGTGTGAGAAGCCAGAGCCCCTCTCCGCCCCGATGGCATGGCCTTCCTGGATGTGTGCACCAGGCCCCACAGCCCAAGGTGGCAGCACTGAGCAGAGCCCTCTCCCAGGCTTGCACCTCACAAGGTCTCCCTTCTCCTAGAACAGCATCACTGCCCTCTGGGACACCTGCTGGGCACTCCCTGTGGGTCATGGTCCAAGCCAGCAGTGCTGGCAGCTCTGGGCCTTGGGGCACCATGGCTGGTTTTTCTGTGACAGTCAAGGATGGCCTGCCCCAGCCTGCATGTGCACCCCAGCCTGATGGCATTGAAGCTGCATGGGTGGCATTGAGTAGGGCATGAAAGCTAGGCTGGTCTCAGTCTCTCCTGGCTCCGCCTGCTCTTGCTACTCTGACCCTTTCTTATTTGAGCTTTGAATGAACCCCCAGTTTGGGATTGGCATCTGGTTTGCAGGCAAAGGATCAGAAAGGTGTTTGTGTCGACACCTTGTCTCTTGCATGCGCCCCCTGGGGCCCGGGGCTGACTCCAGTGTGGGGACCTGGGTACAAGTCTTGCCAGCCAGTAGGAGCTGAGGGACCATGTGCAGCCACTTGTCCCTCTGTGCTTAGGGAATTCACATGGAGGACGCTGAGGGTTTCGTGGTGACCTGTAAAGGGTTTGGCATAGGCCTGCACGGAGCACCCCATCACCATGTTTTATTACCACAACTTTGGGTGAGTGGCTGAACTGTGTAGGCCAGTCTTGATTTCCTTTAACCCACCCACTTCTAGGGTTTTCTTTTTTCTTTCTTCCTTTTTTTTCTTTTGGTGGTACTAGAATTTGAACCTAGAGCCTTCACACTGAACTACATCCCCAGCCCTTTTAATGTTTTATTCTAAGACAGGGTGGCTAAGTTACTAGGTTGTCTAGGATGGCAAATTTGGGATCCTTCTGCCTCAGCCTCCAGAGTATTGGATTACAGGCCTGAGCCACCACGCCTAGCTAGGGTTTCTTATGAGGTGTGAACAAGATGCTGCTGGCAAAACTCTCAGCACAGGGCCTAAAACATGGTTGAGGTCAGTGAAAATGATTTTATTAGGCTGTTGAGACCACTTTGCTGGCCTCAAGGCATAAGACTTTCAGAAGCTGTTGATACTGGCGATTTCTGTCTCCTGGGTGTGTGGAGCCCTCCCTGTTCCGGGGGGGCACCCTGAGCTAGCCCACGCCCTCTGCCCCTCTGAAGCCAACCCTTCCTGCTGCCCAGCACCAGGCGCCTGGAGAGCGGGGGGCGTGCACACCAGGGTAAAGGTGCGCTGGGGGCCTTGCCGGCCTTTGCAAGGCAGGAGCCACAGAGGTCTGGATGCCACAATGCTGGTACCCCGCCCTCTCTCCATCCACTCTATGCTGTCTCAGCCCACCCGGTCCCTCCCCAGGACTCCTGCTGTGGAGCCTTGGTGACCACACCTACCCCACACCTCCAGGGAGGCTCCATGCCTCTGCAGAGGAGGGGAGAGCCACCCCTTGTCCTGCCTTTGTGCCACATGCTGTCCCCAAGTGCACCCCAGCCACTGGGGGTTGGAGACTGCTTTTCCAGGCTGCCCGAGGCCCCTTCTCCCTAGGCTGCTGACAGGAGTCGGGGTGCCGGCCAGCAGAGGGATACCCAAGGCAGTTGACATCGTCTTTAGGACTCTTCTCTCCCCAGCTCTGGGTTTTCTACTCATCCTCAAGGTCATGATCCTGGAAGGTTCCTCTGGGGGCTTCCACGGACTCACTGGCTGTGTCCCCACTGCTAGGACAGTTCTGGCCCCAGGGCTGTTCTGGGGTCCCTGGTCAGAGAGCCCACTGCAGGGCCTGGCGGCTCCCCCTTCCACCTGTAGAACTGAATCCCGCTGGGCGGGTGTAAGGAGGACGTGCTGTGTCACCAAAGTCAAGCCTTCTGGGGCCTTTAGCCCTGAGTAAAGAGATATAAGGACGCCTGGCAGCAAGGACCCCATCAAGGCCACCCTGAAGGAAGGTCTGTGGGGGAGGTAATTGGGGGTGACCCTGCCCACTCCTGTGATGAGGCCTGGCTGCTGCCTGCGGGGGACAGAAAGGTTTGGGGTGTCCACAGACCCACAGTGTGTGAGCATTGGGCCCACTTGTGCAGTGCCCAGCCACCCCACACATCTGCTGCCTGCGTACAACGGGCCTGTGTTCTGGGGCCAGCAGTGCCCCGACTAACACTGTCCTGTCCTCTGTGGCTGGTGCTAAGGCCCCCACAGATGGGCACCATGTGCCCTCATGGGGCTGCGCTCTCTGGAGCCCCTCAGCACTCTGATTTGGAGACTCGTGCAAGTGCAGCAGCACCCATACCTGCAGGACTGCACCCTGCGTGGCGCGGACATCCCAGCGGGTGATGGAGGATGCACAGAGAGGAACATGTCACTGTCAGAGGGGACCGGGTGCTCGGAGAGACTGCAGCAGGGCAGAGGGCGCAGGAGGGCCTGGCCAGGCATGCGGAGTCCATGTCTCCAGTCACCTGGACAGCGGGGCAGCTTTGTCTCCGTCCCCTCTGCCAGAAGTCTTCTGGACCAGGTGGTAGTCGTCCCCAGAACCAGCTCATATGTCAGGACGGCTGAGGCTGGGGTTACACACTCTGGAGATGGAGGTGACCGGATGCTCCTGGCTTTTGAGGAGGCAGGGCCACCCCACTGTGAGCCCTTCTCCGGGGAAAGGTGGTGCCTGGGCGCCCAGTGGTGGTTGCTAAGGCCATAGGGCACAGAAGCAGGCAGACCTGGCTCTGAGCGGTAGTTTTGTCCTTCATTAGAGGAGACAGACAGGATACCTAATCCTGCCAGCCTCAGTTTCCTCTCCCACTCTCTCCAAAGAAGTGGCATCATAAACTGGTTGTGGGGACATAGGCCTGTAACCCCAGCACTCTGGGAGACTGAGGCGAGAGGATTCCAAGTTCAAGCTTAGCCTGAGCAACTTAGCAGTGACGTAGACCCTTTCTCAAAATAAAAAATGGCTGGGGATGTAGCTTCATGGAAGGCCTTGGGTTCAATCCCCAGTACTAAAAGAAGGGGAAGAAAGGAAGAAAGAGGAATGGAGGAAGGGAGGGGCACCATACCCACTTCTGGTGTGCTGCCCAAGTTGGGTAGTGCGCTCAGTCAGCGACGGGTGCCACTATAGTGGGCAGGTTCTCCCGCTGCAGGGGTCCCCACTGTAGTCTTCCAGGGCTGCAGGAACCTGGGGGTGCCACGCAGTGTGGGTGCAGTGGACACAGAACGGGTGGCTCCTGTGTCTAGCTGGTGGGGCTTTGCAAATGGGCAGCAGCTGGGTCCCGTGGGCATTCAGGCACAGTGGGGCGGGATGTCCCCAAGGCCGGGGTGGGGGGGGTCAGCACGGGGCGCAGGAGACTCGGACCCTGTGGGTAGAATTGCTCTGTACTGGGCAGGGGCAGTCGCCAGGGTGGAGAGCATGGTGGCCTCTAGGCGGGACGGAGAGAACATGCCACTCTGTCCCTCGGGCCGACTGCCACACACAGCTGTCCTGCTCAGCTCCAGGAGGGAAGCTGGGAGGAGGCCCTGAGCTAGGAGTGGGAGGACGTGACCTGCAGGGCACCATGGCTCTGGCCTTGGTCTGGGAAGGGTGCCCCCCTTGTGTCTCAGGGGACAGGCAGGGTGCTAGGCAGAGCCACCTCCTCCTCTCCTCCGCCCTCTGGGCCAGGGTCATATCCTCCTGGGTGAGGCAAGAGCAAGGCCTCCAAATGGCAGAACAGGAACAGGGCCTCCTCCCAGAGAGGGCACAGTGTCACCTTTCATGGAGGGGGCACCCTGAAGACCAGTGGCCTGGCCAGGGAATCGGTCTTGGGGCTCTGCAGCTCCTCCCCAAGGACAGAGGCTGCTAGTCGGGTGACTCCTCCCTTGGACCTGGGGGCCCTGTGGGGTGAGTGAGACAGCATCATCACCCAGGCCACCAGCCCAGCCTTCTCCCCTCCAGAGCCTAGGAGGCTCTGTGGCTCCATCAAGTAACAGAAAGTTCCACCAGGCCAGGCAGCGGGGCCTCCGGGCGAGAGGGCCCCTCCGTTGTCCCTGCCTCTGCCACCTGGCTGTGCGGCCCCTCCCCTCTGGTGGCCCCCAGGAATCCTGGTGGCTTCTGAACACTGCCTCTGTTGTCCCCACAGGCCATCAGCATCAGCAAAGCCATCAACAGCCAGGAGGCCCCTGTGAAGGAGAAGCATGCCCGGCGTATCCTTGTCTCCCTGGTGGGTCCCCAAGGCATGGGGACAGCATGGGCTGGCTGTGCGGTCCCAACCGGGGTGCAGTAGGGATGGGTGAGCAGTTAAAGTCTGGCCACAGCTTTTACAACCTTGTTCTCTGTCCAGCCCTGACAGCACCCCTGGCTGACCACCTCAGCTCCCGTGGCCCGGGGCAGGGGGCGTGTGGGGGTGTGGGCCACTAGCCCTCATTTCTCCCTAGACTGCATTTCCCGAGCACCTCGACCCCACGCCCCACTGTCTCTGCCCCTGTGCTTGGCCTTGACCTCACAGGCATCATTCTGGGTACGCACCACGAGAAGGGGGCCTTCACCTTCTGGTCCTATGCCATCGGCCTGCCGCTGCCCAGCAGCTCCATCCTCAGCTGGAAGTTCTGCCACGTGCTGCACAAGGTCCTGCGAGATGGCCACGCCAACGTGAGTGCCGCCCTCACTGCCCCTGGGGACCCCCCCACCCCCAGCTGGCGCCTCACCGCCTCCCCCTGCAGGTGCTGCATGACTGCCAACGCTACCGGAGCAACATCCGGGAGATCGGGGACCTGTGGGTAGGTACCCTGGTGGCGGGTGTCATTTTGGTGACTCCGGGGTCGCCCAGGGGTAGGCCTGGTCTTTTCCTCCTCTCTGGGTAGAAGGTGAGGGCTGCAGTGCAGGGTTGGGTTCAGAATGAAGCGGCACCCTTGCTTTTCCAGCCTTGCTTTAAGGCCCAGGTCAGGGTGTTCCTGTTAGTGATGGGCCCTGTGGGGCCTGGGACTGGGCATTCTAGACTGGCATTTAGAGAGTCCATCTGAGGGCACAGGCCCTGGGTCCCCCAGACCGGCTGCTTTACAGATGGGGTTGGAGATCCAGTTTCCTGCTTGCTCTCCAGGCAACTCTAGGCCCGGTGGTCTGGGGGCCTCAGAAGCTGTACTTTGCACCCACCCCGAGACCCTAGAGTTGGAGGCCCCCAGAACAGACCTGGGGCCCCTGTATTTTATCCTTGTCCCTGGAGGTAAGGGACACAGTGTCCACAGTGCCCTCGGCAGACGGCTCAGCCGGGGCTGCAGGCCATGGTGTGGGAGGCAGGAGCTGGGAGGATGACAGGCGCCCTGGAAGGCACCTCTCTTATCTGCCACCAGCACTTTCATAAAGTGTCCTGGTGAGGAACTGGCCTGCTGCCCTGCACAAAGCACTCTCTTCTCAGGAGAAGTCCCCTGGCCAGAATGACAAGGAGCAAGATAAGGGGAAAGTTAGACAGGGAGAGTGGTGGGGCCGGCGGGAAGCGACTGTTGAGTGAATTAAGCGGCTGCCAGGTGAGGGATTAGCACTCTCTTCTCCTTCCTTTCCACCTCCGTTTCCTACGCCTGCCTGGTACCCGGGCTCCTGGGCATGTCCCAGGGCAGTGGTCTCACTGACCTCTGTTCCCTGTAGGGCCATCTGCATGACCGCTATGGGCAGCTGGTGAACGTCTACACCAAACTTCTGCTGACCAAAATCTCCTTCCACCTCAAGGTAGTCTCCTCTGGGTTGTGGGCTGGGACCACAGGCTGTTCCCTGTGATGTCCTGGATTCAGGGGGGCGGGTCTGTCCTGTCTGTGGTCTGTCCTTCCCCTCTCTCAGGTCTCCACACACCCCGGTCCCTCAGCATTGTCAGGGTGGCAGGCTGCCGGGCTCGAGCCTCCCTGACCGTTTCCCATCTGGAGAGCCGGGCAGAGCCGGCGGGGCTGGAGCTGCTGGGATGGGAACCAGTGTCGGGGCTGCTGGCCTGTCTGCAGCTGGGGTCTCTTTGCAGCACCCTCAGTTTCCTGCGGGCCTGGAGGTGACAGATGAGGTGCTAGAGAAGGCGGCCGGGACCGACGTCAACAATATGTGAGTCTTCTCCACTTCCCCCAAGGTCCCCATGCCATTTCCCACCCAGGTGCCCACATGGAATGCAGGTCACGCTGTGGGAGACTAGGCTATAAGGGGAAGGCAGGTTTATCTGGAACCTGGACATTTTCGTCCTGGGTAAAGGCACGGCCATGGGTTGGGTTCCCTGCTCCCAGCTGGGTCTCAGGGACAGGCAAGGCCCAGCCACCTGACCACCCTTCCTTCCCTCTTGCCTCCAGTTTCCAGCTCACCGTGGAGATGTTTGACTACATGGACTGTGAGCTGAAGCTGTCAGAATCAGGTGAGTCATCCAGAGAGAACACACTGGTCTGAGCACAGCTGCTGCTGGAGCTGGGAGACACCATGAGCAGATGACTTTGTCTACGCACTCACAGTGCTGGGCTCAAAGCCAGGCCTCTCACCTTCGAGGCAAGCACTCTGTCGCTGGGCTCTACCTGGCTGCTGACAGCATTCTTAAATGCGAGCCAGGTATGGTGGCACATGCCTGTAATCCCTGGTACTTGGAAGGCTGAGGCAGGAAGACTGAAAGTTCAAGACCAGCACAGGCAACTTAGCAAGGCCCTGTCTCAAAAAATAAAAAGGGTTGGGTGTAGCTCAGTGGTAGAGTGCTTGCCTAGCATACATGAGGCCCTGGGTTCAACCCATAGCACCACAGAAACAAAAATTCTTAAAAGCTCCTGTTCCTCTGGGGTCCACACCCTTCCTAGGAGTAGGTAACAACCCCAAGACCCCAAGACACTGGGCCCATCCGGCCTGTCCAGGGCACATGGTCTTGGCTGTCCTGGCATCCTGTGAGCTTCAATCCATCAGTCCTAAGACGCAGGGGACCTGGGGGATGGCCATCACCTGTCTAGGTTTCTGCTGTGCCGTCCCCAGGCAGGTCCTTTTGGGCTTGTTGGCCACTTTCTGCCCTTAGAAGCCTCTGAGTCACGCAGGGATTCCGTGCTCAGGAGCCAGCAGCCATTGGGCAGGAAATCGCAGCAGACTTGTCCTGCTGGCCTGAGAGGTGATTGTGCTGGGTGCAGCTTCAAAACAACTCAGTTCCTTCCACAGCAGGGCAAGAAGCAGATGCTATTCTAAGGGAAAACCATGAGCTGAGAAGAGGCAGGCACAGCCCTGCTCTGGGCTCCGAGCTGGTTCTGACACAGGGCAGCCTGGTGGGCTGGCCCAGACACAGGGTGGGCACGCAGGGCAGCTGTGCAGGGCTGCGGCTCCGCTCTGCGTCCTGGCAGAGATGGGCTGAGCCCAGGTCCCTTGTGGCCCAGGGGCCACGTCCTGTGTCCCCACTCCAGCTGCTCACAGCCCGGGAGGAAGTTTCTGTGGGCACCAGTGGTCCCCACAAGGGAAGTGCAGGGAACCCGCAGGCCCCACCCACCGTGACACAGATGTCTTGGGGAAACACGAAATGAGGTCGCCATGGTGCTGTCAGGTATCAGAGCCTCCTGGCACAGGTGCAGGGGTCCCTGCCTCAGCTGCAGCCCACTGGCTTCATGGCGGGGACGTGGGGCAGCTGCGGACGTGTGAAGCAACCGTGGTGGAGAAAGGCCTAGAAACTTTGTGCTGCTTGAAGCAAAGCAGGCTGCAGAATTGTTTTTGCTTTCTGTGTGCTCCATACTACAGGGAAAGCCACTAGTGCAGCGTGGAGCTCAAAATGGAGGAAGGCTGGGCAGGTGCTCGGCTCTTTGCTCCCCGCCATTCTCTCGCGGCTCCTTCCTGTCCCCTCAGAGGTCCTGGCAGGGCCCAGGGCTGGTGGTGTCTGCCCAGTGTGGGGCCACCTGGCCGGCTGCCTGCCCTGTCCCAGAGAAGATGCTGGCCAGGAGGAGGCAGCTCGTGTTTGTCCTTTGTCCCCCTGGCTCTGTAGTTCTGACACAGGCCTGACTGTCAGGGCCCAGGGCAAGTACGGTTTTGATCGCTTGGTCCTGACCCTGTGACTGTGAAGTGAGGTATTTGACAGCCCCCTTCCTTCTCTAAGAGTCACAGCAGGTTTGAGGTACGGAGCTGTTGCCCTGTCCCTCTGGCACCTTGTGACCATGCAGTGAGGGGGCGGCCCCCGGGGCCAGGGCTCCAGCCACGCTGTTCATGCTGTCCTCCCGCCCCTTTCCGTGCAGTTTTCCGGCAGCTCAACACAGCCATCGCGGTGTCCCAGATGTCCTCAGGCCAGTGCCGCCTGGCCCCGCTCATCCAGGTCATCCAGGACTGCAGCCACCTCTACCACTACACGGTCAAGCTGCTGTTCAAGCTACACTCCTGTGAGTCGCCGTCGGCAGGGTCAGAAGGAACGTGGTGAGACTCGTTAGAGCAGAAGCGGCAACAGTGAGCCCTCTGCCCATTCCTGCACAGAACTGGTTTTATGAAATAATCGTTGTGTTCCAAAGTGGGGGGAAAAAGATTGCAACGGTGCAGTTTTACATTTTTATGACCTTTTTTTGTGTGTGTGTGTGCTTGTGCTTGCTAGGCAGGCACTTTAGCCACTGAGCTAAATCCCCAGCCCCCCTTTTAATTTTTTGCAAGAAGGTCTTGATAATAAGTTGCCCAGGCTGTGCTCGAACTTGTGATCCTCCTGCCTCAGCCTCCTAGGTTGCGGAGATTGCAGGCTGTGCCACTGCACGACCCCTTTTATGACTGTCCCGGAAAGCCTGGCTCGGGAGAGGGCAGTGGCTCCTCAGCTACTCCTGAACCTGTCCTGCCACATTCTGGGGGAGCAGGAGCAAAAAGGCACATGTCCCTGCGGTGCCCGGAAAAGGGTTCTGACCTTGCCAGCTCGCAGAGGTGTGCTGTCCTCAGACCACACTGAGCTCTATGGGTGTATGTGCCATTTTCTTATTAGCCAGGCCCAAGGTGTGTGGTCACAGTGACTTTATGGCATCCCAGAGCCGTCTGGACGTGGTCCATCCCACTCACTTTCTCTAGCTTAGTCAGAGCTGGAGCCCATACGGGGGTCACACATGGTCTCTCTGATCTGAGGGTTCCAGAGTGTGTGTGCACGGGGTAGGGTAGGGGACCCCAAAGCAGTGTGTGGAGAGGAAGCCCCTTCAGTGTGTGTCGTCCCCCAGGTCTCCCAGCAGACACCCTGCAAGGCCACCGGGACCGGTTCCACGAGCAGTTTCACAGGTACCAGGCGCAGGGCCGGGCTGCAGAGAGGCGTGATGGCCCCTCTGTGACACGTCCTCTGTGTCTCCCCGCAGCCTTCGGAACTTCTTCCGCAGAGCCTCGGACATGATCTACTTCAAGCGGCTCATCCAGATCCCCCGGCTGCCTGAGGTGCCTGCACACCACCCCTGGGCTCTGGGGACCACAGGGGAGGCTGGTTGAGTGGCCCTAACCTCTGTCCCTGCAGAGTCCCCCCAACTTCCTGCGGGCCTCGGCCCTGGCTGAGCACATCAAGCCCGTAGTGGTGATCCCCGAGGAGGCCCCAGAGGAAGAGGAGCCCGAGAACCTCATTGAGATCAGCACTGGGCCCCCTGCCGGGGAGCCTGCGGTGAGCGCCCCAGTGCTGGTCTCCCCACATCCTGCCCTGCGAGGCTGGGGCGCTGAGTGGCTGGGGTGGGGCGGGGGTCACTGTGCCTTGCTGTCCAGGTGGTGGCCGATCTCTTCGATCAGACCTTTGGACCTCCCAATGGCTCCGTGAAGGATGACAGGTGAGGCCAGAGAGTGCCAGGGTGGGGACAGGATGCCTGTCTTCGGGGAGCTCGTGACACACTCAGGGGCCCCAGGGGAGAGCGGGCTGCAGAGCAAGGGTCTGTGGCCTCTGGTGGCTGGGTTTGAGCCCCAGGACCTCTGCCAGGGACCTCCAGATCGAGAACCTGAAGAGGGAGGTGGAGCTGCTTCGTGCCGAGCTGGAGAAGATCAAGATGGAGGTGAGGCCGGGCGGCCAAGGGCAGGAGGAGGGACCCCAGGGGCACAGGGCCCCACGTACCCTGCCGTCTGCCCACCTGCAGGCCCAGCGGTATGTAGCGCAGTTGAAGGGCCAGGTGAACGCACTGGAGGCGGAGCTGGAGGATCAGCGCAAGCAGAAGCAGAAGGCCCTGGTGGACAACGAGCAGCTCCGCCATGAGCTGGCCCAGCTGCGGGCCGCGCAGCAGGAGGGCGCGCGGAACCAGGGCCTGCGTGAGGAGGCCGAGAGTGCGTGCGGGCAGCGCGGGGCGGCAGGGTCTCCACCCACGTCTCCAGCCCACTCACCCGGCCTCAAGCACAGCCTGTCTCCTCCTCGCACAGGGAAGGCGAGCGCCACCGAGGCGCGCTACAGCAAGCTGAAGGAGAAGCACAGTGAGCTGATCAACACGCACGCTGAGCTGCTCAGGAAGGTAGGTGCCCACGCCCGCCTGCCCACCCGTCCGCCCGTAGGGCCACGCGGCGGAGCGTGATCCGTGCCTGTCCATCTCTGCAGAACGCCGACACCGCCAAGCAGCTGACGGTGACGCAGCAGAGCCAGGAGGCGGCGGCACGGGTGAAGGAGCAGCTGGCCTTCCAGATGGAGCAGGTGAAGCGGCAGTCTGAGATGAAGGTAGGGCCTGTGTGTCCCCATGTGCAAGGGTGCGCGAGGCCCACGGCCCCACCCACTGCCCCAGTGACACTGTTGTGTCCCAGCTGGAGGAGCAGAGTGACCAGCTGGAGAAGCTCAAGAGAGAGCTGGAGGCCAAGGCCGGCGAGCTGGCGCACACGCAGGAGGCACTGAGCCGCACGGAGCAGGTGCAGCACAGGCGGGCGGCCGTGGGCCAGGCTCACTGGGACAGTCAGATCAGGTCTTCACACACTGGGCCGTGCAGGGGGTCATGGGGTCCCAGGAGGACACACAGACAGGAAACGGGACCCCGCCCTGAGCACACGGAAGTGCTGTGGCTGTTGCACCTCAGCTATAGATGGGAGCAAGGTGCTCACCCAGCTGCCCTGTGTCCGCAGAGCGGATCAGAGCTGAGCTCACGGCTGCACACTCTGAGTGCCGAGAAGGATGCTCTGAGCAGCACCGTGCGGCAGCAGGAGGCCGAGCTGCTGGCTGCCCAAGACCTGGCACGCGAGAAGGAGGCAGCACTGAGCCAGGAGCGGCAGCGCAGCTCCCAGGAGAGGGCCGAGCTGCAGGGGCGGCTGGCAGAGAAGGTAGGCCCACCGCAGCCTGCTGGCGCGGGGCCCGTGTTGTGTTCTGGGTTCTCCACATCTTCACCGGCACTTACTAGCGGCTGCCTTTTACACAAGCTTCCTGGGGGCAGGAAGCAGCTGCTTCTGGGTCTTTGGTTTCCAGCTCCCTGAGAGCTGCTCAAGCAGCTTCCCTTGTGGTCGCTAGGGAAATGGCCGCACAGATCCACAGCCTGTCAGCGGGATGCCACTCAGTCTACCCGTGCAGGGCCAGCCCAAGTGCAGCCTCCACAGGGACGGTCTCTGCAGCCCTGCCGGTTGTACGGGCTTTGACCCGGCCCTGGGCCTGGCCTCGGGCTGTGGGGAGGGGTCTCCAGGTACCTGTCCCTGACCCCCACCAGGAGTCTCGGGAGCAGGGGCTGCGGCAGAGGCTGCTGGATGAGCAGTTCGTGGTGCTGCGGGGTGCTGCTGCCGAGGCCAGGGGCATCCTGCTGGACGCCGTGAGCACGCTGGATGACCCCCTGCACCTGCGCTGCACCAGCTCCCCAGGTGTGTGCCCAGCCACCCGCGGCGCGCCTCACTTCGAGGAGCACGTGCGGGGCCTCACGTTTGCTCTGTGCTTGCAGCCTACTTGGTGAGCAGGGCTCAGGCGGCCCTGGATGCTGTGAGTGCCCTGGAGAAGGGCCATACCCAGTACCTGACCTCCCCGGAGGGTGAGTGTGGCCTGTGGCCACCTGGGTCCTGGCAGCCCTGGCTGCTTCCTGCCTGTGGTGAGGCTTCTGGGACACCAGGCACAGCCTCAGAAGTCCCGGGGGTGCTGTGGCCAGCAGGTGTCTGCCAGGGGGGCGGAGGAACAGGTACCTTCCCAGCCACAAACCAGGGACACTGGAGCCTCATCTTGCTGAGATGGCCCTTGTGTCCCCCGGTGTCGGTTTGACTGCTCCCCACCCAACCACCTCTACCTTTTCTGTCCTCAGATGCCTCCACCCTGGTGGCAGCCCTGACCCGATTTTCCCACCTGGTTGCGGATTCCATCATCAATGGTGGCGCCACCTCCCACCTGGCCCCCACCGACCCTGCTGACCGTGAGTGGGTCCCAGGCAGCTGTGGCCAGGGCTATGGGCTTCCCTTGGGGCTCTCTGGAAGGCTCTGCTCATGGCCTGCCTCTCTGCAGGCCTGATGGACGCCTGTAGGGAGTGCGGGGCCCGGGCCCTGGAGCTCATGGAGCAGCTGCAGGAGCGGCAGGCGCTGCCACAGGCTCAGCCCAGCCTGGTGCGGTCCCCACTGCAGGGCATCCTCCAGCTGGGCCAGGTGAGGTGTGGCTGGAACCTGAGCACAGGCTGCGGGGTGCCCGGGCCCCTGACTTCCCCATGTCCCCCTCTACTTCCTGCTTCCCTTCTCTGGGCTGGTCTGTAGCCTCCAGACCCAGCACAGGGACCCCCGTGCCCCATGGCCCCTGAACCCCTTTCCCAGGCTCCCTGTGGGTTCAGTGGGCTCTAGTCTACTTGTCTGGCTCTCATCCTCCCAGGAGCTGAAGCCCAAAAGCCTGGATGTGCGGCAGGAGGAATTGGGGGCCATGGTCGACAAGGAGATGGCGGCTACATCTGCAGCCATTGAAGAAGCTGTGCGGAGGATTGAGGTGAGGCCTGGTGTTTGCGGTCTCCCAGTTTTTGCAAGAGCCCTGCAGGCTGGGTGCAGGCTGGGTGCAGGCTGCGTGGACCCTTGCACTCAGCTTCGGGGCCCACACACAGCATATTTCCTGGGGGTTCTGAGGTGAGAGCTAGGAGGGCAGGAGGTCCTGGGGTTCCTGCCCTGACCCCAGGACTGCAGGCACGGGGGTACCCCCTCTTCCCACACCGCCCCCTCTGGCCCGCTCACAGCTGTCTTTGGGTGTAGGACATGATGAACCAGGCCCGCCATGAGAGCTCGGGGCTGAAGCTAGAGGTGAACGAGAGGTGCGTCCCGCTTCTGTCCGCAGGGGGACTACCCATCCCCACCCCATTCCAGTCCTGGGAGGTCCCCTCTTCTGATTGCCACGTGCCCCTTGCCCTGCTGTGGCCATGCCCTACCTAGTGTCACACTTGCCACTTCTCCCCAGGATCCTCAACTCCTGCACGGACCTGATGAAGGTGAGTGGGCACTGGGACCCAGGGTGGACTCCGAGTCAGGGCCACCCCAAGAGCCATACCACACATGTCTTGGTTTGCAGGCCATCCGGCTCCTGGTGACGACCTCCACCAGCCTGCAGAAGGAAATCGTGGAGAGTGGCAGGGTGAGCTGGGACAGCCACACAGCTGCCAGGCAGGGCCAGATTCCTGAAGTGCATGAGACCTGAGATGTGCAGATGATGAGCCACACCCCCTACACACAGCCACACACACCCAGTGTGCTGCCCATGGCCCAGGGAGGGGGCCAGGGACCCCAGGAGACCCATTCCCCCACCTGGGATGTCCTTGAGCCACCTGTCCTGCCTGTGCTCTTACCACCACTAGGGGGCAGCCACGCAGCAGGAATTCTACGCCAAGAACTCCCGGTGGACGGAAGGGCTTATCTCTGCCTCCAAGGCTGTGGGCTGGGGAGCGTCGCAGCTGGTGTAGGTGCTCCATGTGGAGGGCCAGAGTCTGGTTCCTGCCCGGGGAGTGGCGTGGGGCAGCAGTGGGAGCGGGGCAGAGCCAGGCCCTGAGCAGCTCGCTGCCCTGCAGGGAGTCAGCAGACCGGGTGGTGCTGCATACAGGCAAGTACGAGGAGCTCATTGTCTGCTCGCACGAGATTGCGGCCAGCACGGCCCAGCTGGTGGCTGCCTCTAAGGTGAGCTTCATGGGTATCTGTGATGCCCAGGTCCCCGAGGGGTCCCCAAGGGGTCCCCAAGGGCTGGGTGTGGCCAAGCCCTGGGCTGGGAGCCACGGCCCACTCTGCCCCTGTCCTCACCCCCAGGTGAAGGCTGACAAGCACAGCCCGTGCCTCAGCCGCCTGCAGGAGTGCTCCCGAGCTGTCAACGAGAGGGCTGCTGGTGTGGTGGCCTCCACCAAGTCTGGCCAGGAGCAGATTGAGGACAGAGGTGGCAATAGGGGATGCTGGGTTCCAGGGCTGGGTGGAAGTGGGCACTGGACACTTAACCCCTTGTCCCCTGGCCACAGACACCATGGACTTCTCTGGCCTGTCCCTCATCAAGCTGAAGAAGCAGGAGATGGAGACACAGGTAAGTAGCCTGGACCCCACCAGGGCTCGTCCCCTCCCACTCCACCCTCACAAGGGCTCATGGACTGTGCCACACAGGTGCGCGTGCTGGAGCTGGAAAAGACACTAGAGGTGGAACGCATGCGGCTCGGGGAGCTGCGGAAGCAGCACTATGTGCTGGCTGGGGGGATGGGGACACCCGGCGAAGAGGAGCCCAGCCGGCCCGCTGCAGCCCCTCGGGGGGCCACCAAGAAGCCTCCCGTGGCCCAGAAGCCCAGCGTGGCACCCAGACAGGACCAGCAGGTACTGGGCATCGTTGCTGGGGTGGGGAGGGGACCTGGAAGGGAGGCTGCCCCAAGTGCTCCTGGCCTCACCCACTGAGCCTCTCGCTTTGACCCCCACAGCTGGACAGAAAGGACGGCGCATACCCCACTCAGCTCGTGAACTACTAGGCCCCCAGGGGCCCAGCAGGGTGGCCGTGGTAGGGACTGGGCGTCTCAGGGCTGTCCTGAGAGGGCTGGGGGCCTCTGAAGGCCCCACCGCCCAGGTCAGCGTCCCCAAGGCCTGTAGGCTGGGCGTGTGGGACAGGTGTGGATGGGGTATGTTCACCTGCAGTAGGATCTGCTGGGAGCAGCCAGGACGCAGCAGGCCCAGGCCCAGCACTGCAGGAACACGGGGGCATTTTATATCCAGCTTCGATCTTCATTCCTGAGTTTACAGTCAGCACACTGGGAATAGGGCCACCTGAGGGGCCTCCCCTGCTGTCCAACCGCAAGTCTGAGGTTTGTAGGTCACAGAAGATCGGGTCCCTCCTGGTGATCGGGGATGAGGGTACAGCCGGCAACCTGTGTGTGGCCTGCTGTCTTCAAAGGGCGCGGGGGCGGGCGGATCGCGCCCCTCTCTCCTTGGACCTGGTGCTAGGGCATCTGTGGCGGGAGACCCCAGCAGGCGGCCAGCACTTCTGGGTGCCAGGTGGTGAGGGTCCAAGCTGCTGCTGGTGGCCGTGCTCTCGGGCGGCGCTGGCCCTGGTGCTGCCTTCACCCCTGGGAGTTTCCACTCCCAGCTGGACTTCAGCCACCTGCCTACTTCCTGTTTTCCCTTCGGATCTGGCTGCTTCCCCATTGACCTCAGCCCTCCAAGCTCGGTCAGGAAAAGCCCGGAAACACTGGCCCACTTTCTGGAGGCCAGGAAGTGCCTGCCATCAGGGAGTGGTGCCTGGACTGCAAGCCTGGCCTTGGCCACTCAGGGGGGGAGCTGAGTGTTGTTCCCTGAACCTGACCAGTGTGCCTGGAGGGCAGGGACCAGGCCGGGAGCACAGAGCCAGCGGCTGAACCAGACGGGCCCGTCCTCCCCTTGCCCCTCAGCCTCCCCTCTGTGCCCTGCCGGGGGTGAGGGCACCCACTCCCATGCCCTGGTTAGCATTCCTTTGTGTCGAAGTTCCAATGGCAATAAACACACTGACTGTTGTCACCATTGCCCCAGTGAGGGGCTGTTCCTGACTCTTCATTTCTCCAGGGACGCAAGTTTCCTCATCAGGCCCTGGTGGGGATACCCGTGGTCCTGCAGGTGACAAAGCACTGGGGACCTGCCTAGGAGTGCCGGCTTCCCTCTGCAGAGCACGGCTGGGCCTCCTCTTCCCCACCACAGGAGGCAGGGTCAGCAGACCCCACCCCCGGGCCCCTCCAGCTGAGGCCACTTCTGTTCCACCCTGGCCCCAAGACCCCAGCTGTGTCTGAGGCTGGGCACCTTTGGAGACGAGGGGTGCAGCGCACCTGGCTGAGACCTGCCCGCCATGGCCACGCCAACCTAGAGGGCAGTGGTCTCACAAGCACCACATCTCCCGGGTGCACACACCAGAGGGAAGACCAAGCGTCCTCTCGCCCAAAGCACTGGCGTTTAAGGGACAAACGAACAGCACGGGTCAGGGAAGAGTCGCAGGGCCCTCTCACTTCACCAGCCCCCCCCCCAGCACCAGCTTGGGGGAGGCCGTAGAGGATCCCACATAAGGAGGCTTTGCAAATGTCCCTGCTGGCGAGGGCTGCGGAGACACAGCCTGGTCCGGATGTTGCTCTCTGTAAGGCCAATGGCCTCAGGACACTGGTCAAAACCAGTGACTGCTGAACCCGAATGTAACCAATGACAAGTGGTGCGAGCTGACTATACTTCATTGACCTGGGAAGACTTGATTTGACATTCTGTCCTCCTTAATGATTGAGCCTTGGGCCAGAGACGCCCCCACCCCCCATCTGGTCCAGGTGTCCCCACCCACTCGCTGATCAGTGGCTACTCCTCCCTGGGCTCCTGAGCAAAAAGGACCAGCAGGAGAAGAGAGGGCCCATGAGGTCAAGCTCCTGAGGAGCCCACTCCAGTCCAGCATTCTCACAGGGACTACTGTGCTTTGGGCTGTTAGCTTCCCAGCAGCCACCAGGGAAAAAACCGCCAACATGCATTTTCCAAAGGCAAACTGATTCCTCAAGAAAAGCTTCTTTCTCTTCCTGTCTGCACAGATGTCTTGTCACAGCATGGGAGCAGGGAATGGTGTCCTACTTGGGGGAAGACAGCGATGCTGAGCTTTACCTGTGTTCAAGTCCCCTTAATGGGCTTCAAGCCCAGATGTACAGCTCACCCACACCAAGGGTGGCGGCACACAAGGGCACAGACGCACAACTCGGGGCAGCGGACACGGGCAGGTGGGGCAGCAGACACGTGAGGACAGACGAGTTCAGCCGGAGGTGGCAGGGGCACCCACTGGGCATTAGAGTGGTGGGCAGCGCCACTGTGGCTCTTGAAACACCTGCAAGCCAGTCAGTCCCCACGGCACAAGGTCAGAGTCACTAAGTCTTACCATCTGACACCAGAGCGCATCCCAGAGTTGCCATCGATCGCACAGCCCAGCACCCTGGCTGCAACCTGCCCCCCACCACGCAGGTTCCCCTACGCGCATGGGCACACATATGCTGCTCATCACTGCTGTGAGAGGAAGAGGCCCTGCTGTTAGCCTGCAGTTTCCCGGCTGCTGCTGAACTACAAGAACAGACACTCCCCAGCAACCTGCCGGTGCTCTAATTGCTGATGCTCTGGAAGCAAAGTCTCCAGGTGATGAATCAACACGACTATTACTAATGATTCTCGATTTATTAAAAACAGTCCTACAACTTACAACCACGGTGCCAGATGTGGCCATGGATGGTGAGTGCGGCCAGCCTGGCAGCCCCTTGCAACATCACGCTGAGTTCACATCTGGCCGGACGCACCCAATGCTGCAGGCGGCAGAGGTATCCGGGGAGGGTGGCACCACTCACTCCAGAGCCACAGAACACAGCAAGCCCACCTGACTGGTACGGCGGTGAATTGCCCTGTAGCTTTGTTTCTTTACAAAACAGTTACAACACAGTAGAGGAGTTCAAGTCCGGAAACAGGAGTGTACAGGAAGTGAGGACAAAGACTGTTGGCCTTGCCTGTGACCCACTGGGACAGGCCCTGTTTCAGCTTTGCCTTGACGGTCACTCTGGGTGGCAGCCAGCTGGCAGCAGGTCACAGGTCAGGCCCTGGCTGCCTGACACAGGTGATAGAATGAGAGCGGGGCAGTAAGTTCCACCAATGGCACAAAGGCCGTTCTGTGAACGTGAGGTGCTGCTGCCCGCCTGGGGCCCTGGGAATCTGCACTCGTGGCACTGTGGACCTCATGGCACCTGTGGACAAGGTGGCATGGGAGGCAGGGCATGGCCAAGCCCCCAGGGCAGGTTTTCTTCAGCCCTCTCTGCCCCTTGGCCTGCATCAGCAGTGCCACCTGCCCTGAAGTATGGCTGCCAGCTGGGCACAGGCAGAGGACACACTGACAGAATCCGAGCTGAAGGCAGCCACCTCCCCTGTCAATTACAAAACAATAAATGTGGGCAAGGCCTTTCAGGATCACGGAGCTGCAGGCCCTGCCCAGCCTGTGGGCCGTGGCACCTTCAGCAGGCACCTTGCAGGCCTTGGCCCTGGCACCAGGTAAAGGTAAGGCACAGCACGGGTACACGCAGGTACAACCATGCACCACTTGAATGAAAGGAGACTGCACTTGCTTCATCTGCTTCTCAATCTGCTCAAAACAGTATTTGCATTTTTAAAAGTTTCCCTGAATGGTCTAGTGTCAAAAGTTCTCTTTCCCCATAAAAAACAGGAAAATGACACATGTAGTAAAAATACCAAGAGAGTATTTCCTCACGGAAACCCTCAGGGGCCAAGTCGCACGAGGATAAGTGGGGAACTTGTGCTGGGAAGTCCCAGCCCCACAGCCTCTTCACACCCAGGGCCACGCTGTCCCGGCCGCTGGGCAGCAGGTGGCCTGTGCAAGTGGCCCTTGTATCTCTGAGGCATGAGGAGCAGACAGGCTGCAGGAGCGGCTGGGTGACTGACAATGACCTGGCCCATATGCTCAGTGAGCCAAGCAGCCGGCACGGCGGCTCGGCCACAAGCACCTCCTGGGCTGGCTGGCTCCTGCCAGACTGGACTGGGGGTCAGCGGCTGGGAACAAGACACACAGCACTGTCTTGAAAGTAACAAAACAGGTACAATTAGCCATGCTTATTAAATAAAGCTGCAACGGGAAGACCAGTATCCTAACTGGGAGTGGCAGAGAGATTTTTCTCTCCCCAAATGCACAAGTTCGTCAACACTATGATACTCAGAAATCACACACACCATGTAAGCTGACGTGACACACCGGCTGGCCAGGCCAAGGCCCAGCACACACACAGCCTCCCTCAGAGCAGCAATGTGGGTCTCTACTTCTACCTACCACGGACCTACAGTTCTAAAGTCAGATGGACACCGGGCCAGGCAGCCAAGCACCACCCTGCGGCCAGACCTGGCAGCCTCCACGTGCAGAAGCCAGCCTAGGAGGGAGAGGGCATCTCGCAGGAGGACGGATGCCGCGCTCACTGCAGGATGAAGCCCGGCTGATGTGGAGGCAGCCGAGGCGGGGGTCTCTGTGGCAAAGCCGGTGGGTACGGTGAGACCAACTGCGCAGAGAATCCTTGCTGAGGGGGCAGGCCCACCCGGGGCGGCAGGGGCGGGCACTGTGACGCTGGGTACGGAAGGGCCTGTCCTGAGCCCATGGCAGCAGCGAAAGGGGTGGCCAAGCGTCCCGCAGGCACCGGGGGTGGTGGTGGGGGGATGCGCCGAGGCACAACAGAGGGGGGCCCACTGGCTTCCAGGGCTGGGTAGGGCAGTGGCGTGGCGGGCACAGGCTCGGGCACCCTGGGTGGTGGCAAGGCTGGGGCCTGAGGGAGTCTCTGCCCCTTGAGCACCATCTCCTGGAGTTTTTCCACCTTGACTCGCCGCATGTGGGCCAGCTTCCGCTTGCTCTGGTAGACATCGATGAAGGCGTCCAGAGAGAGCTCGCCATCCAGGAACTTCTCAGCCATGGTCTGAGCGGGGGAGCAGAAACTCAGTTAACCGACCAGCCAGCTGTTAGAAGCACACTCCATCCACTGGCCAGGGTGTCTCCCTCCAGCAGCCCCCGCTCCTGGAAATGACCCCAGGCTACAGCTGGCTTGGGTTGAGGGCGGCAGGAGCCACCTCCAGACAGAGCTGTTGGAGGCGAGGTGGGTGGCCCTGCTGCAAAGTCGCTCCCCCAAACCACAGCCACGGACCTCAGGCCTGGCGGGACACGGCCTTCCAAGGAAGGGCGGCCTGAGCCACTGGTCCCCTGCTGGAGACTGCTGCCCCAGGCCTGGCCATCTCTAGCTGTGCAGCCAGAGCCCACATCCCGGCTCTCCACCCAGCGCACCCTGACCACAGACCTGCCCTGGGCTGGGTAAGAACCACCTCTCCAGGCCTGTCTGGGCCCCACCAAGGCCGGATGGTTACAGAGCAACAGAGACCTCGGCACACGCTGCCAGCCCCAACTCGCTACAGTGAGCAATGTTTGACCATGAAACATCACCTTGTCGGCTGTGAGGCTTACCAGGGTACTCAGCTGGCCGTGTCCACAAAGCTCGGCGGCCACCAGCTGACTCACAGGCCACGGCGGATGGCAGCTTGGCCCCTGGTGCCCGCACGGCCTCCCAGGGCTGGCTCCTGGCTGCCCTGCTGTCCCCCCGGCCAGACCCCCGCTCGCATGCAGGCCCCCGCGGCCATGAGGTGGGGGTTCCCCGTCCTGCTGACTGCCCGGTGGGACCCCAAACCCAGAGAGGCCCTGGGCCTCCCGCCGAGGCTGGCCAGCCGTACCTCAGTGTCCTCCTCGATCTTGGCCCCTTCTGCCTGAAGAAGAGCCAGAAGGGTCTCCAAGGAAGCACTGTTCGACTGCTTATCTGGAAGAAGCGGGACCATGAGACAGGGCTGCACCCCACCGACGCCGGAAGGGCGGCAGGGCCGTACCTGCCGAGGGCTGCCTTTCCAGGAAGCAGAAAGGAATGGCTTTAAATCCATCACTGAGACCGATGTGCAGAACAAGCACCTGGGGACAGACCCAGGGCCGGTATCATGCATCAGAGCACACGGGGTCACCATGTGCCCCATGGAGCAGGCTATTTCCACACACGTGACAGGAGTGCTATCATACGGCTGTATATTCCCCAGCCTGAGTGACAGTCCACACCACACACACACACCTGCAGCATCTTGAATTCTTACAAGCACACAGAGCCCAACCCTTGCCCAGGTCAAGAGAGGGCATTTCGGAGGCTTCCTCATGCCCACCCCAAGCACCTGACGCCAGGTGCCACGGCCACAGGCGAGGCCCACCTGGCCCCCTGGCCAGATCGTGTGCTCTGCCTGGCTCCTTTCACCTGACATCATGTGGACGCTGACTCATCCTCCTCAGTGCTGCGTCCGTCCCATTGAGTAAACGCCACAATTTCTTTCCCATCATTCTAGAGATGGCCACTTACAAATTTACCTATTACAAGGAGAACTGCAGGACGCACTTTGGGTTTTTGAAACAGGGTCTCGCTACATAAGTCTGGGCTGGCCTTGAGTTCTCAGTAATCCTCCTGCCTCAGCCTCCCAAGTGCTGGGATCACAGGGAGCACCACCACCACTCCTGACACACATTTTATCTGTTTCGCAGTACTGGGGAATAAATCCAGGACCTTCACACACTGAGTTACATCCCCAACTCTTTTACATTCTGAGACAGGTCTCACTAAGTTACTAAATTACCCAGGCTGGGCCCAAACTTGTGATCCTCCTGTCTCAGCCTCCTGCAGTGCTGGGATTACAGGCATGTACCACCATGCCTAACTCACATATTTGTGTTCTTCTATTCTGATAGACATAAGCACTGATTTCCGTGGGGTAGATGCCCAAGTATGGAACAGCAGAATCACGGTCACCGAGTAGGCCTTGCCAAACAGCTTTTCCAAGGTGGTTTTACCGATTTCTTTCCTACCAGTAATGGGTGCTTGCACATCCCTCCAGCACTCAGTACTGCCAGCCTTTGTCCTTTTCTCTGTCCTAGGTGGGCTGGGGCACGCATGTTCACGGATGACACGGAGGTAACTGGGGAGTGTGCGGCAAACCTACCACATTGCTGTAGCCTCACGGAAGGGTGAATTTAACCCAAGTTCTCCTAAACTAAATGCCCCCTTGAAGGGCTGGGAAGGAACTCCACAGAAGAGTGCTTGCCTACACGTGTGAGGCGTGGGGTTCCATCCCAGCACCACAAACCATCATCACCATCATCATCTTTATCTTCCCTTAAAAGCGCCCAAAAGCACTCTGGACTCTCAACAACACCTGGTTCCTCAATCTCTCCATAATAACTGTAAACTAAAGTATGAGAGTAAAATGTTCCTATCATAAATACACCGTTAACTCAGGACCAAACACACAGCAAAACACGTTAAATATTGTAACTCAGAAAACTATTTCTGGGGCTGGGGATTTAGATCAGTGGTTAGAGTGCCTGCCTCGCAAGCAGAAGGCCCTGAGCTTGATCCCCAGCACCAAAAAAAAAAGATTAAAAAAAAAAACCAGAAAACTACTTCCTATGTTATCTGAAGAAGGCAGACTCTTGGATTTAAGAAGTGGTCTCTTTTCTAAACCAGCAAAAATTTTATATATATACACACGTATATATATATTATCGTGCTGCTGCAAGAGAATCACTGTCTTTTTTTTTTTGGTGCTGAGGATCGAACTCAGGGCCTTGTGCTTGCAAGGCAAGCGCTCTAACCACTGAGCCAAATCCCCAGCCCCGAGAATCACTGTCTTAACCTCAAGTTTTCCCATAATATTCATTTGCTAGTAAGGCAACAGCTTAAAAACGTGTCTTTCCCTCAACTCTATTTCCATAGGACTGACCCCCAATTACCTAATTTGGTCTTCTTCATCTGGCAGGCTTCAAAGAGAACCTGGAGCTCCTGGTACTTCTGAGTCAGCTGCGCTTTCCGGGTGTCCAGCTGGGGCCGATACAGCAGGTTCCCTTCCGCCAGGCTCCGGTTGCTGGCGAGCGTCATTTCTTTGCTCAGCTGAACAGTCTGCGTCTGCAAGAGAACCTCGAGCACGTCAGTTTGTGGGGTCCCCAGGCCGAGCCCGGAGCCCACCAGCTTGCTGCTCCCCAGACCTGAGTCCCACCTGCGGCCCATTTCCAGGACATGCTTTGTCCTGGGCTCCATGCGGAGTCCAGCCCCGTGGCGACACTGCGACCAGAATCTCGACTATGGCCACCATGCTCCTGAGTAAGCAGCTGGAGGTGCCGCACTGGGCTGCTCCGAGGAGCTAAAGAGCCACTTTTCCCAGAGCAGACCCGCTGTGACGTCAGTGCAGGATGCGCCTGTGGAGCCCCAAGAGTGAGGCATTTGGTGACCCGCGTCCCGACCTCTCCGTGCCCGCTGCCACCACCCACGCTCTCCCCACGAGCCACAGGGACCCAAGACGGTGGGCTTATTGTGCCCGATGCAGAAGGCTGCTCTCAGTCCCCTCAAGTGACGCTGACAGGCTGTTGGTAGGTGAAGGAGGCCACCTGCGCAGACACCAGGGAGAGAAAAGGTCTGGAGTTCTGAGAAAACAGATGAGGCCAAAACACAGCCAAAGTATATTAAAAAAAACAAACAGCAAAAGCCCAACACATCTCTACTCAAATCTGCCTGCTGGCCACCCGCGGTCTCTTCCTCCACCGCCTTCTGCGCTTCAGTCTCTGTGGCACACAACCCCTCGGCCAGGAGCCTCCAGGGGCTTCCCCTCCGCATGCCCCTTCACATGTCCCCAGGCTACTTTCCCTGCTACTTCTTCCCTCTCCACACTCTGGATCCACTCTTCCTCCTGCACCTCCCACTGTATTTTATTGCTCTTGCACAGTTCTCAGCACACGCACACACACATGCCCACACGCAGATTCTGTGAGCCCCAGGGCCAATTCCTTAATTGGGAGCTCCCTAGCCAGCCAATCTGTATCTCACACAGATAACCCAAACCAAAGGCCCTAAAGATTAGGCTCAGCTGAAAACTGAAAGGATTTCAATGGCAATGGAAAAGCAAACGACCAGCTCAATACTACGAAAGGTGGGAACATTCCCAAAATTAGGACAGCAGAAATACTTTCTGTTCTTTCTGCCGCTTTTATTATTTACTTTTGAGACAGAGTCTCACTATGAAGCCCGGGCTGGCCCTAAACTCATGGAAAGCGCTCGCTTTGGCAGCACATATACTAAACTCATGGAAATCCTCCTGCCTCAGCCTCCCAACAAGGTGTGTGCCACCATACCCAGCTCTGCTGCTTTTAGCAAGCAGGGATGCTCTCGGCACTGGAAGACCTGGTTTAACCTGAGTTCCTGGGAGGCAGGCGGGCTCCATGCCACCACCAGAGACGCAAGATCTGCTATCAGCTTTAGGTCCCGAAGTCCAGCAGAAGAGTCTTTCCTTCAACTGTTAGGCCATGTAAAAGAACAAACAAAAATGGGGGTGGGGACTTAGCTCAGTGGTGGAGTGCCTGCCCGCCAAGTGCAAGGCCCCAAGTTCGACCCCCCTGCCCCCCCCAAAAGGACAAACAGAAACAAACCATTGTATAGCCACTGTGGCAAACAGGTGCCATTTCCTTATACAACTAAATGTAGCTTTTGCATGACCCAGCAACCATACTCTAGGAGTTTCATTTCAGAGAAACGAAAGCTTACGTTTGCACAAAAACCTGGACAAGAACCTTACGGCTTGTGTCTAGAGGTCCCCCAAAGCCTCATGTGCTCATAGGCGGGGCTCTTTGGAGGTGGCTTGATGTAGGGTGTGTGAGTGTGGATTAAGGGTGTGTGGTAACTAAATCAGTTTTCTGGTTGGTTTAGCACAGCCTTGGGTGTGGACAATGGAAAGGTCCACTGTGGGTGTGGGTGGCACCAACCAATAGGCCTGTAGCCTGGATGGGATAAAAGGGAAAGGGAGGTTTGCTGCTGCTGCTGCTGCTTCCTGCCTGCCCTGCCATGGACTCTTTCTCTTCTGTGATGCCCCTCTGTCATGCCTGCTGCCTTATAGACCACCAATTATGGACTGAAACTTCTACAAACTGTGAGCTAAATAAACCTCTTCTCCTTTAACTTGTGAGTATTGTGTATTATGTCCTGAGCAGTTGTCTATACAGCCCAAATTCTGATGCAGCCAGGTATCTCTCACCAGATGAACAGTTAGATGCTGAAACATCCATACCATGGAATATTACTGAGCAATGAAAAACAGCAGACCATCAATACATGTAACAACTCAAAAAAAAAAAGAAAAAAAAAGAAAAAAAGCCCCAAGGGATTATACTGAGTAAAAGCAGCTGATCCCAAAGGGCTGCATCCTCCATGACTCTGAGGAAGCAATATTCCTAAATAACAAAATTACAAAAGTAGAGAGCAACCTGGACGTGGTGGTATACATTTGTAATCCCAGCACTCAGGAGCTTGAGGTAGGAGGATCACCTGGAGTTTGAGGCCAGCCTGGATTACATAGTGAGACCCTGCCTCAAAAAACAAAACAAAACAAAACAAACAAATGAACCCTCCCACCCCGACAAAAAAAAAAACCAGAGCAGATTTGTGGCTGGCAGATATGCTAGAAAAGAGAAAAGCAACCAGGCTGGTGGTGCACAACTGTACTCCCAAAACTCTGAGAGCCTAAGGTAAGAGAAGTCTAAATTCTGGCTGAATCTGGGTCATTCAATGACTCAGCCAGATCCTGTCTCAAAAGAAAAGAGGTGAAGGGGGCATTAGGTCTGTAATTTCTCACAGATGAGATTGTATCAAAATAAAGCTGATTCATAAACAAACTGTTGTCAGAGCTTTCCCTCCCACTACTCTCCTCCGATGGATGTGAAGGGGGCCATGTCCACAGCCACAGAACCAGCACCCAGGCTCCTCGCCCACCCCCGCTGCTCTGTGCACGCTGGCACTCTGATCTCAACCAGAAGTCACTGAGCCCTCGGGACCAGCACTCTATTCTCAATCAGCAGGTCAGCACTGCTCTACACAGCACCCCTGGGACACAGCCCTCCTGTTATGGTTTGTGCCTAAATGTCCCGCCAAAGCCTCATGGGGTCATAGATGGGGATTTTTCAGAGGTGGATGAATCTAGAGCGTGCGATGCTGGGATGAAGGACGTGTGATCACTAAATCCATCCACTGACTGGTCTGGTGCCGCCCTAATGCCGGCAGCCCGGATAAGATATAAGTGGCGGAAAGAAGCCATTTAGATCCCCTTGTTTACCTTGCTGCCTTCTGCCATGCCACCCTGCCTTGGAGCCAGCCAGCTATGAACCTAAATCTCTACAAACTGTGAGCTAAACAAACCTTTCCTCCCTTAACTTTGGGTGTTGGGTATTTTGTCTCAGCAATAGCAGAAAAGTGACTAAGACACTGACCTGCGTCTGGCTAAACAGCAGCCCTGCCCTTGGTCACAGCACGGCCTCCTCTACCCGTAAGAGTGAAGGTGCCACTTGCTGCCCCCTGCATCTCCCCGCTGGACCAGCAGTGACGCCTCTGCAAGGTGTGGGCCAGCACAACAGCACACAGAGACACCCATCACCAGGGATCTGCCAAGATCAGACCTGCTGCTGATCTGCCAAAAAAGGCCAAAACTCCTTTGAGGCCAAGTCTGGTGGAAAAAGATGAGTAACAAAATACAGAGTAAGAAAAAATGAGCAGTGCTGGTCAAGGAGTAAGTGCCTTGGGTCCTTAGGCAACAGACAGGCTCCCCTAATGAAGTCACTTGAGACTGAGTCCATGCTGGGGTTTACGGGGTCCCTTCCTGGATCTGAGGGTAATTCCAAAAGCAGAATTTCCCCAAAAGTCCTAAGCACAGGAGCACAGTAAGTGCAGGTCTCCCAAGGTGACTCTTCGAAAGGCAGCAACACTCAGGGTGTGAATTCTAGTACTGTAAAGCAATGGTCTGCGCTCCAGCTGTACATCAGAAGCCCTGGTGTTGGGTCCAAGGTGGGCTGAGCAACATCCATTCCACTCCATTCCATTTCAGACAGGTCTTCACTCAACTGCCCATGCTGGCTTTGAACTTGCACTCTCCTGTCTCAGTCTCCCAAGCAGCTGAGATTACAGGTATGCACCACCATGCCTGGCTAGAATAACATGGGAGGGTGTGCTGTTAAAAACCACAGTGCTTGCCTAGCATGCATGAGACTCAACCGCACACACTGCCAAATCAAAATACCATGAATCCCAATTCCCAGACCAACTCAACTCCCTCCAGCCAGCTCTCTACAAGGAGATGGCAGGTATGGACACTGTCTTCAAACTTCCTATCTTGGGCTTGGGGATTTAGCTCAAATGGTAGAGTGCTTGCCTAGCAAGTGCAAGGCCCTGAGTTTGATCCCTGACACTCCAAACAAAACAAAACAAAACAAAACAAAACTTCCCGGGTGATTCCAGCATGCAGCTAAACTGAAAACCATTGCTTAGGTCTCACTATATCTATTCTCATATGATGTAAACTGTGTCAAAATCATTTGTCCTAGGGCTTGAGCGTGGTGGCGCATGCCTGTAATCCCAGCATTTGGGAGGCTGAGGCAGAAGAATGGCTTTGCATCTGAGGCCAGCCTGAGCTACACAGTGAGTTCAAGGACAGCCTGAACTATACAGTGAGACCTTGTCTCAAAAATAAAAAAAAGAAAAAAAATCATTTGTCCTACGTAAAGTCCTGTAAGAGAGGAACACAAAGAAGCACTGGCTGCAACCAAAAGGCAATTCATCTGCAGAGGAAACAAAGCCAAAGTCTACAGCCAGCAAAAGAGGTCACCTAAAACTCCAACCATGACAACTAATGACTTAAAATGCTTACGGTTTTTACATCCTTGGGATGTTCACATGTTTTCATGTGAATAAATATTAGAAATTCTAAGTGGCTGCCCTGAACATACCCGCAGCACCCTCAGGCAGATGAGGGCAGGAGGGACACGGGCCAGGAAGTGGGCGTCAAGGGCAGGCGGAGCTTCCGTCCTCAAGCCTACAGACAGGCTCTTCCAGCGCTCAGAGGCGCGGATTACATGCCCTGCTCCTCGGCAGCCCTTTCTGCTGTCCCAGGCTAAAGAACAAGGGGAGGAAACACCCGCCCTGCTCATCTGCAAAGCAAAGGCTAGCTGGCTGGGACAGGGCCAGCACCCTGGGAACCAAGGGCACAGCGCCTGCAAGGCCCCTCTCAGACGGACAGCCGTGAGCAAATCTATACTGTGCAGACGCTTGGAGGGCCTCTGGAGTTTTAGAACCATGAGACTAAACAAACAAACAAACAATCGTTAAGTTGCTCAGGTCCTCTCTTCATGGTAAGTGCCACCAAATAACATGAAATCAAAAACCGTAGTGCCAACCTCTTGATCTCTCTCATGATCCTTTTTTCTTAACCATAAAGAATCTTTTCAGGAAATAATTTCTCTGTGGTAAAGAAACATTTTTAAAAGGCACTCAGTTTCACTTCAGTTTCCTTTTTTTTCCTGAAGGAAAATGAGATGCCGGACCACAGCAGTCTGTAGCAGGACGCATTTGCATAGTTATTTCTGCCAGCTGTCCACTAGCTGGCTGCGGGTCCACAGCAACCAACGACCTGCAGGGATTAGCATAATGGATGGGCAGATGTTCTGGAAGAACAAACTGCCTTTGTTTTAAAAAAGAAAAAATATTATCTTTTACTTGTCTAAGGCAGAAATATGGATATCCTTCTATCTCTCAGAACACATTTGATCTCATGCGTGCGTTTGTGCGTGTGTGTCACTGGAGGTGAAACCCACAGCTCTGCACATGCTAGGCAAGTACTCTACCACTGGGCTATACATCCCCAGCCCTCATTAAGTTGCTCAGGCTGACCTCAAACTCTCAATCATCCTGTTTCAGCCTCCTGAGTAGCTAGGAGTACAAGTGCACACTACTATGCTCGGTTTCATTATGTATTTATTTGGCTGGGGGAATACGGGAGAAAATAAACTCAGTAAGAAAACAGATACAAATTCTCCTCCGGAGCTGGGAGCAGTGGCACAAGTCTGTAAATCTCAGCACTCTGGAGGCTGAAGCAGGAAAATCACAAATTCGGGTCCCGCCTAGGGAAATCAGTGAGACTCTGTCTCAAAATAAGAAATAAAAAGGGGGACTGAGGATTTAGCTCAGTGGTTAAAGTGCTTGCCTTGCAAGCACAAGGACCCGAGTTCAATCCCCAGCACCAAAAAATAATAATAATAATAATAATAATAATAATAAAATAAAATAAAATAAAAATAAAAAATAAAAAGGGCTGGGGATGCAGCTCAGTGTGAAGGCCCTGAGCTCAATCCCGAGGACCAGGAATAAGCAAACGAACAGAACCGGCCCCTGCACGTGCAACAGTTCCAAGGGACAGGGAGGGGGACAGGACAGAAGCACACAGCCCTGTCAGCCAGTGATGGCCAGCGGGCTCCAGAGGATGCTCCAAGCCGGCTACTCCTCCCTCTGTAACCAGACACTAGGCAGACACGTCTGTCCATATTTCTGAGAGAAACTTTTTTGGAAAAATACCTTGGCAGTCCCTGGTTACTCCTTTTACACTACGACATAACCTTATCCTAACAAAGTCTAACATTACTGAAATATGCTAGCAAATCTAAGCAAATGGCAACTCTGCCTAATACTGAAGTTTGCCGAGTTTGGCTGGGCTGTCTGAGGCCAACGGCAGAGGTGGACCTGTCCCCAGCGCCCGCCACCTGGGTAGAAATGACGCTCTTTCCCCCCATTCTGCCCACACGGGTCCCTCGACCTGGCCCGCTCTCCTGCCAAACCTCTGCCACCAGTCAACTGTGCCCAAAGCGAGGCCCTGGTGTGCCTCTGAGCCATCCCCAAACTCCCCGAAGCCCCCAGCCCACCACCCCACACAGCCAGACCTCAGAGCTGGGTGCTCCTAAGGCCTCCTGTCCTGAGGCACAACCCACAGCACCAGTGTGGGGGACCTAGCCACAAGGAGCATGCAGGATCGGACTCCCCAAGAACCTCCAAGGGACACACGGCACCCCGAGGCTGGACTTCTGGCCCCCACAACCATGGCAGAACACCTTTCCACTGTTTCAAGCCACATGGCTGCGGTCATCTGTTATAGCAGCCACAAGAAACTAGTGCAGCCTGGACTCTTCCGCCCCACTCTGGCCCCTCCAGCCAAGGGGCTGAGCTTTACAGGCCACTGAAACCAGCCACTCGCTTCTGATTTGGGTTGATTCAGCAGTTCAGACCCAGGGTGGGAGGAGGGTTAAATGGGGCAGGGGTCTTCACAGGGTCCCTGGAGAGGCAGCAGGCAGGAAATAAATTCTCCTCCAGAGAGGCAGCAGGCAGGCCAGCCCTCCTCTGGCCTGGGGGCAGGAAGGCAAGAGCGCTCTGATCCTGCCCTGCCCTGAGGAGTCTCCACACGCCTTTCTGGTAAAGAGTTCATTATGAATCAAACCTGGAGCTGGGCCTGGCAGCACACACCTATGATCCCAGCGCTCCAGGAGGCCGAGGCAGAAGAATCCCAAATTCAAGCCCAGTCTAGGCAACTCAGTGATTTAGCAAGATCCTGTCTCGAAATAAAAGATTACAAACAAAAAAGGGCGGGGGATGTAGCTTGTGCAAAGGCCCAGGGTTTGGTCACTAGCACAAGCAAGTGAGGGAGCAAGAACGAGAGAGAATACGAATGAGTAACTGTATATGAATCAAACCATACAAGCTCAATGTGCTGCCTTGCCAAAGGCCTGATGACTTTTCCTGATGCCATGAAATGACACTTGGGCTCTCAGCTACCATTTTGATGGAGACACTAGGCCCCTAAAAGCACAACTGTCTAACCCCCAACCCCCACTAGCACAGTCTCCAAATGCCACAGACACACATGTCGTTAACACTTGCTCATCTTCATCCCAAGGGTCTCAGGCCACTGTGTGTCACTGTTAACATCTTGCCAAGCTCCTGGAGCATCTCAATGTTTAGTATAAATCTGTAAGGAACACCAGATTTATGTTTATTACAGATAACCAGATGCTGACTGGACAGCTCCCCACGCTCCTAGTTTACCACAGTAGTGAGAACAGTTTGGCGGTGAAATGTAACGGGAACAGCCAGAGGTGATGATGGTGACTGCTCTAAGGCCACACAGGCAACATGCTGCAGAGACACCACAGTCACAAGGTGGCTCTGTGTGTGACCAGCATGTGAGGATAACGTTATGAGAGCCCCGAAGCCACGGTAATTTAACATGTATTTTAAAATCATTCGCAAGTTTGTGGACCTCAACCATAGCTCTTGATGGCCACAACAACATGCTCTAACAATGGTTGGTTGCTTCATTCATTCATGAAGCTCTGGGAAGATGATGAGAAGAGAGCAGTGCATCCCCAGTCTCCCAGCCAAAATCTCTCTCTCTCTCTCACACACACACTCACACACACACACACACACACACACACGAGGTTCTGCAAGGTGCGCCCTGCCAGGGAGTGCCATTAACCTAATCGGGGCCTCAGTATGGGCTGCATCTGCTCTGCAAATAAAAGGCTCAAGAGGAAAAGGAAGAAAATCAAAGCAAAGCAATTTTAAAGGCTTAAATTGGATGAGATGAATTACTGGTGGTGGTGTAAAAGCTGCACTCTTGTCTGCATCTTCCGCATTCCAATGCTGCACTGCAGCTCCACATCGTGCCGCCTTCTCTGCTTGTCTTTAGTGCTGCTTCGGCCTCTCTGGAGAGTGAGGTAAACCCGAGGTGACCTGGGCGGCTGGGATGGGCAGGAAATCCTGCTTCCAAGTTTGTTTTCTACATGCTTCCGGCACAGAACCCAATGGGGAGTCACTAATTCACTATCATCTGTCTATTTTCAAGTCCCAATAATTATCTGTCCTTCACTCCAACTTAGATCTATTTAACTTTTTAATGAGGTATTTTCAAACGTAAACCAAAAGTACACAGATAAGTACAAAAACAGGCATAACCCTCTCCCAGGTTCAATAATTAGCAACATTGGCCAATCCTGATTCATCCTTAGGCCCATTTTTTTCTTCCTTTTTCTTTTGTAACGCTAGGGACCAAACCCAGAGCTTTGCACGTGCTGGGCAAATGTTCTGCCACTAAGCCAGGTCCCCAGCCCTTACTTTTTTTTTTTTTTTTTTTTGGGTGCTGGGGATCAAACTCAGGGCCTTGTGTTTGCTAGTATCACTTCTTTTTAAAGTATTTTAAAGCACCATCTCATTCAGCCTTTAACACCTTAACGCATATTGCTAACAGATAAGAACTTTTTAAGGCTAACTGCAATGCTGCAATAACACTTGCTGAAATTAACGATAGTTCTTTTAACACCTTCTGCAAGTACTGGCTGGAATTCTTCTACATGGGGCTTTTTGCTTTCCCTATTTTAAGTATGCGAAATACAGTTCACATAGGAAAAACAGGATAAACAGCTGCTTCTTTCCTTTTATTAACCCAACTTCTGGGAGACTGAGTTAGTGCCGGAGCAATACCCCAAAATGCCCAAAGAGGTTGGTCACTGAGCCAAAGGACCGAAAGCCGCCTTAGTCTGGATGCGCTTCTGACCTCAGTCTCTGATGCTCGAGTCACCGCTGTGGCCTGGGGGAGACCCTGGGCTGTCTGCGCCCAACTCTGGTTACCACAGTGTCTCCACTTACCCACCCACTGCCGCACCAAGCGCTTCTCAAGAAACAGTGCTTCCTTTTGGTGGGAAGCCTGCTTTGGTTCTGATCTTTTCCTCTTCAAATAAAATCAAATTCAAAGTTATCTGTAATATAAAGACGAAGAAGAAACAAGCACTAGCTCCAAGCAAAACAGTTTAGATGGCATCAGACCTTAAACAGAGCGGGCTCGGGGGCTCAGTGAGAAAGAAAGGTCTGCAGGTGTTCGAGTCAGGTTAAGGCACCTCTTTCTGCTGTACCACTAGACTAATTTTGTCCAAGTCACAGGCAATCTGAACTTGGGCTTTCCACTAAGGGTTATTAGGAAGCCCAAACTCGACTTCCACTCTAAGGAGCTCAGCAACGAAGGATCTCACTGCTGTCTCTGGCTGACTTCAGGATTTCACCAGCAGAAGCCTGTAATCCCAGAGGTGTGCTGAGCACTGCCTAACGAGGTGGCTTAATTTAATGAGAATCTTCCTGCCACGTCACTAAAAAAAATCTACCAAGTTGGACTGTTTTAACACTGTGATAAAACTAAAGATCTGAATTACAAAAACAGTTAAGGAGTTCTAGAACATTCTGAAACTGTCCTAAAATATATCTCCCCTGGGGGCTGTGTGAAACTGTCTCCAAGGCTACAGCCTACTCTGGAAGGAAATTTACTGCTGCTCATCACAAGTTCCAACAAAATAACCCACTCAACAAACAGAACATTTACTTCTAATCAGTAAATTAACACACACGGCTTATTTTTAGGGCCTCACACATGCCAGGCAAAGGGTCTACCAACTACATCCCAGCTCTAGACAGCTTATTTTTTTATTTAAGATGCAAAATCCATGAGATGAAACTTACTTCTCTCAGCAAGTAGAAAGCAATGAGATCTAAACTCAATCCCTTCCATATGGAGCTGGCCTGTACCTAAAAATCAGTATGTCATTCGCTTTAAGGGCAAATGACCACAGAAAAGCAAAGGCTCAGCTTATAAATAAATGGACTAGAGGCAGGTGGGATGTGTGTCCGTAATCCCAGCACTTGGGAGGCTGAGGCAGGAGGATCACAAGTTCGAGGTCATCTTGGGTTGCATGGTAAATCTTAGGACAACCTGGATTTCATAGCAAGATCCTTTCTCATTAAATAAATGAACAAACAAATGAATGAATAAATGAATGAATGTCAGGCACGGTAGAGTACTCCTGTAATGCTAGCACTGTGGGAGGCTGAGGTAGGAGAATCACAAATTCAAGTCCAACATGGGCAACTTAGTGACTTAGGGAGACCCTGTCTCAAAATTAATCAATCAGTGGGCTGGGGATGTAGCTCAGTGCAAAGGGCCAAGATTTAATTTCCAGTACTGCAAAAATAAATAAATAAATAAATAAATAAATAAACTAGCCCTAAAGAAGTAAAGTCCTCTCAGAGACACACAAATGGTCACTTTTCTAGTTCAGGCAACCAAAACATACCAGGGTTGGTTGTTTTTTCCTGTAAGACTTATTCCCTAATATTTAGAGAAAAAAACAAGCTCTCCCTATGTCTTGGTCTTACCTGAGTCATGTGAATGGTTCTGACACCTGGCACCTGCTATAAAACATTACTTAAAAGAACCACTGGTCTTATGATGGATGGGGTGGAGGAGGGGAGGAGTGCGTCTTGGGACAGGACAGGCCACCTTCAGGGGCTGGCCCAACCTCCCACAGGTGGGGACTATCACCCCCAGCCCTACCCTGACTTAACAGATCAGAATCTCAGCAGCTGACAGAGGGTCATCTGTCTCACAGAATCAGCACCAGTAACTGTGGTTAATGGAGCAGTGTGGTTAACATGGCATAACCCTAACCGACACATAATCATGGGTATACAATAGCCTTGTTTATTATTTGTAATGTTTCAGTTGACGAAATATTAATTTTATGAGTTTTATTATATTAAACAGTAAGTAACAGGAAAAAAAATCAAAACAATTTTTGTATTTATTGTTTATAAAAATCTTCAATTTTTGGTGTACAAAGTCTAAAAAAAAAACAAATAAATTCCTACATAAACTACAATGAAAATACCAATAGAACTCTACAACAAAAATAATCTTTAATTATCACACCTAGGGGTTCGGGATTTAGCTCAGTGGTACAGCACTTGCCTAGTAAGCGCAAGGCCTTGAGTCTAATCCCCAGCACCCAACACAAACAAAAACAAACAGTTATCACACCTAAGGCTGTCTTCACACATGACAGCAGCATGTTCCATACACGTCTCACTCACACTGACAGCACATGTGTTTGGCCTTCCTTGCCTTTTTGTAGGACAGAGTCGACATCTTGCTGGTCTTGCTGTTCTGTCAGGAGGTTCATATTATACTGTACAATGTGTAGTGAACAGGAACATAAACCATCAGTAAAATAAAGTACTAAATTTTTAATATATATCGCACATTTAGGATAAACACCAACACTTTCGCAGCAGCTGTGTACTTGCTTACAAAATCTAAAAGATAACATCGAAAATAAATTCCTATGTGAACTACAACCTAAATAGAAACAGAGGTCTACCACAGAAATAATTTTTGCTTCAACTGTCACCCCCGAGGCTGTCTTCATACACAAAAACTGCACTTTCCACACACACGTCTCGCTTACACTGACAGCACATGTGTTCTGTTTTCCTGTCCTTCTCTGTAGGGCACAGTTGACACCTTTTTGTTTTTCCTGCTGTAGTGGGTCTTTGTGGTGCTGGGCCTGCCTCTTCACCTGTCAGCTCACCAGTGTGCTCCACAATTTTTTTGCATAGTTTTCTTGTGTGCTTGTTATTTTCTTTGTAAACTATCGAACTATTTATCCCACACATGTTTAGGATCAAGTAAAACACAACCGTTGGCCAACACTGTGTTTGGAGTGACATCACAATTGCTGCATAATTCATCAACATCTATTTCACCTTTGGTTTTGTTGTAGAAAGTTACCATCTCAGGCTTCAGTTCTATGGAGGATCCATGTCAGTTTTTCCATCATGGTGCAATGTTGACCATGCATTACCAGTTTGTTTTTCTTTGCCGTTTATGAGGCCAATGTTATATCTTTCTGAAATCCAAAGATTATACTATAAAATTCTCTGTTTTGAAATTGCAAACAATTCATTTTGAATTTCAGCTTTGTTCCTGCACAGTTCCTATGCTGGTCAACTTGTGCTCTGTTGGCAAATGTAACATCAGTTGGAAACTGGTAAACCAACTGTCAAATGTCACATTCCAATTAGTTTGGGAGACGGGAGCAACAAGTCTTTTCACAACATCATTCATCAGAACTACACAAATTAAAAAAAAAAAAAAGAACTATACAAATAAGGGCCTGGTGGCTGAGTTCCAGGATAAACTTCTAAACTGAAAGCATGTCTTTGCATCTACAAGGACATAAATTTTTCTGCCATATTTTGAAGATTTTTTTTGGCATACACAGCCTAAAGCTACAGTAGCCATGAAATGCTGCTAGGTGTTCAATAGTCATGTATTCAGATGGTGTGTGAATTTCTTGACAATTACCCACAAATTGTTCAGTGAGCAGACAGCAGCCAGATTATCAGTTCTTTTTCTTTCTTGGTGGGTGCTTTACTCATCAGACATCACACAATTTTGAAGGAAACCAAATCTCAGTATCACTGTTATTCTACAAACCTGAAGCCCACATCCGTAAGTCTTTTACATCTATAGATCTTCTACATTCTTGCAATTCTAGCAAGATAAAACTGTGTTAAAAGAACAGTAAACCTATGAATATTTTCAGTTCAGCTTGTGAAGTGTCATAATAAACACATCTTTGTCTTACCGAGTGGGTAAACACAAAGATTGTTTCCTGTATCCCCCAGGTGCAGCTACTGAGCCCTCAGCCCACTACTATAATGCTAAGGTACAAATTTACAGTAGAAAAGTATGTGATGGGTTTTTTTATTCCCACTGTTATGCCCCAAGGGAGACTGTGCACATGCTAACATTTTAAAGATGTATGTACGCCTGTTGGTTCATTTAAGGTAAAAGGCTTTTTCTAAGAGAATGGGTCCACTGTGAGAACTCAAGTCACTGAGCTAGCAACAGGAGAGCAGGCCATGGAAGTTTTCAGTTTCTACCATGGAAGTTTTCAGTTTCTACTGTCCGGTCCATACCTGATTCATTCCAAGTCTTCCTAGCCAATCACCTTATATTAACTTTTTCTAGAGCACTCCATTTACAGTTTTAGCAGACACAACTCTTTCTCTTTTCACTCCTGGTTCACCAGGTGCCAGATACTTATTAAATTTGCATGATTACTAAACAAATAAAACCTGACAGAAGAGGTCTAAGGGAAGACATCTTTTGTCCTTGGTAAGTGTGGAAGGCAGGTGTGGGAGTAGAAAGGCCTGCATGCCTCACTGTGCTGGAGGGGTGCGGGACCCACCTGCCAGTGCAGTTTTTCTTGTTTGTTTTTTGTGGTACTGGGCATGAAACCTAGGGATGCACTACCACTGAGCCACATCTCCAGCCCTTGTTTAAATTCTGAGACAGGCTCTCACCGAGTTGTCCAGGCTGGTCCCACACCTCCAGGCCTCCTGGCTCCCGACCAGCTGGGAGCACAGGTGTGCTGCACCATCCTGCTTTCTCATGAGTGGTTTCTGGCCAAAACCAACAACCAAAGCATTTAATGTTTAATTTGGTTTTGTTTTTTGTTTTGTTTTAGTACTGGGGATCGAACTCAGGGCCTTGTGCTTGCAAGGCAAGCACTCTAACCACTGAGCTAAATCCCCAACACAAAGCATTCAATGTTTAGTAACAGCTTCCTATTTCTTCCTGGTCTCTCTTTCCTTTTACCCACAATTTCAAGAAATTCATGTATGACCAGCACATAGGAGACCAGCAAGTATGAGCCCAGCCTGGGCAACTGAGTGAGACCCAGTCTCAAAACAAAAAAGGGCTGGGAATGAAGGCCCTGGGTTCAGTTACCAGTACTACATGGGGAAACATCAATTAACTCGTGTATGAGCATTGTTCAGACTACAGGAAGACACTTTCCAAGTGTATAGCAGATTTATGCTTAAGACTGTATCTTTTGGCAATTTTCTTCTTACATTTAATAGACATGTTACAAACTTTCTTTCTTTTTTTTTTTTTTTTTTGGTTTTTTGAGACAGGGTCTCACTATGTAGCCCAGGCTGGCCTCAAACTCATGGCGATCCTCCTGCCTCAACCTCCCAAGTGCTGGGATCACAGGTGTGTGCCACCACACCCGGCACAAACTTTCTGAAATCTGACTCAGAATTCAGTTTAACAAACTTAACACTCACGTGACCTCAATTACCCCTCTCTTCAGTGTAAGTGAGAAAGTGTTCTTCTAATAATGGGGAGTTTGTTTTTCAGTCTGTGGGTAGAGAATGAGATAGTCAAAGGAAAATCAGTTCCTCTAGGCTACTCTACTTAAATTTCATAACAACAAGACTACAGGACTTTTATCTGATGCAGAGAATCAGCTGTCCTACCACCATACTACCCTGGTGACCAGGGCACTAACACAGGAGTTTCGGGGAGACATTCAAAATCCAAACTATAGCAGAATTTAAGACTCATTAAAAAAAAAAAGTTAAACACTGATCATTTTAACATATTTCAAACATGTTAATCATAATTTATGATAGCAAAAAAGGCATAAGGTACCCAACACATAAATTATGACACAGCCACAGGATAAAACAGCACATAGCCATAAGAAACTGTCCCTTGTGAGCTAGGCACTGCGGCCCACACTAGTAACCACAGCCGCTTAGTAGGCTGAGGCAGGTGAATCACAAGCTGGTGGCCACCATGGACAACTTAGCAAGATCTTATCTCAAAATGTAAGAGGGCTGAGGTATAACTCATGCATGCACAAGGCCCTGGGTTCAATCCTGGGTTCAGAAAACAAAACAAAAACAACATCATGCCTTATAATAACATTCTGATTTTAAAAAAAGCAAGAAAACGCACATTAGGCTACATATAAATAAGCAACTGCTACCTACAGAAGCATTCCAATGGAGAAACCCAAGAGAAAACAAAATGTTTCATCAGTGTTTAATCTCTCAGTGGTAGTGGGAGCACTGTATATGATTGTATTTTTTGTATTTTCCAAATTTTCTATAACAAAAGTGAAAAATATTAAAGACTGATCAGTTGGGACCAGAAGTAAAAAATGATACAAGATATCTGCCTGTTTCCTTAAATTCCATGAACAGCAGTTCCTTAATGATACAGAACTGTCACTATGGACAGCCAGGAACTATTGTGCGGCCACATGCACCAGTTGCTGGGGGATGTGGAAATGGTTGCACTCAGCCCTCAAATGAACTTCTGCCACAGTAGGCCTCAGAAACCCAGTTCCCTAAGACACCCGCCAAGAGCCGGCGACCTAGGAGATAACAGTTAAGAACATTGCATTTGCACGTATAAGCCCCCTAGCGCTCTACCACACACCTGAGGTGTGAGAAGACATGAGCCAGCAGGCAAGGAGGCAACACAAAACAAACACCTCTTCATTACTGGTTCCTGGAATTTACTTGCCACAGAACCCTTGTTAACTAATCACAATCAGGGCTGGTGATTTAGCTCAAGTGGTAGAGCGCCAGCTTAGCAAGTGCAAGGCCCCGAATTCGATCCCCAGCAGCCTCCCTAAAATTAATCACAATTAACATTCACAAAACTAGGGCCTAAAATCAAATGGCCCAACACCAGAAATAGCTTCCACGTATGGGGTAGTTCTAATCACCAGGCATTGTTAAACAGTTTATACACATTATCTTCCCTATTCCCCAGAATAACTCAAGAGATGCTTCTTTGCTGTTATTGTTAATAAGACAGAAGGTCTTGCTATGTCGCCCAGGTTGGCCTTGAACTCAAGAGCCTCCTGACAGCCTCCCACATAGCTGTCATCACAGACGTGAGCCACTGTGCGCTGTGGGGGATGTTGTTATTAACGGTGTCATGTTAAGAGGAAACTGGCATTTAGGAAGGTTTAATACTTGCCCTAAGGTGTTCCATTCTAGTAACCAAAATCTCGTCTTTAGTATGTTTAAAAGTTGACTTTCCAATGTTTGTACATTTTCATAACTTTTGCTCCTTCTTTTCTGTCATGTACTTCTTGATGATGTTCCTGGCTCTACCTTGTAAAATCCACCAGTGACAGACACCACACGTAGGAGTGCGATATTATGTGAAGTGGGCAAAGCAAGACTCAGCGGGCTGTTTTGTCCTCAAAGTCCACTATTCTGGTGGCTCAAAGTTCAGTTTTATCAATTATCTTTCTGCTCCTAACTGACCTCCCTGCTTTCTAGTCTTACTCCCTCAAATCGATACCCACTAGCTGCCGGCATCATTCACACAAACATCAAGCATGACCAACCACAGCACAGCCCCGCCGGGTTTAGAATCAAGCCCAAGCTCCTTACCACTCAGCCTGGGAAGCCATCTGGTCCCCGCTCGCCTCTCTGGCCTCATCCCCACTTCACCCCACTCTGCACCAGTGTCTGCAGCACCATCTCTAACCGTGTAGCCTACACACACTCCCTGCTGCTTTCCTGGCAGCCAGCCTGTGCTCCGAGCCCCGCTCCCTCCTCACCTGGGTCACTCCACCTCAGCCTCTTAATCACGGCTCCTGAGTCACTGTCTCTTCCAGGAAACTCTCTGTGCTGACCTCACCCAGCCTCCAAAAGTTCACTGGGTCTCTGCCCCCCACTGGGTGTCTAAGCCTCAACAGCTTCTGTACACCAGCAGGACCCTAAAAGATGAAAACCTGGGGCTGAGGGTTCAAACTGCAGGGAAGGGAGGAAGGGAGAAGAAAAAGAAGACGGGAGAAGGAGAAAGGGAAGGAAGACAAAACTGTGGCTTACTGGTTTCACATTCTCCATAAACGCTGGGTAAGTGAATAAATTTCTGTGAACTCAGCTGTGTTTGCAAAATGTTGTCTGGGGCAAACATTAATTAGCACTCACCATGTCCCTCCTCCGTCCTGGACACTGGGCTGTGGACATGAACAGAGCCTCACAGCGCCATACCCTGCCATACCCTGTACGCACAGTGGAACGAACAAAAGGTCCGACTTCAAAGTAACATTCACTACGGCAACATCTGAAATACCATTCAAGTACTCACTTTTCACAAACAAGGTGCTTCACAGCTCCATGAGAAGTACTTTAAAAGTTTTCCATTAACATATAGTAATGTAACCTAGAGAAAATGAATCCCAGACAACTTTTCTACCCCTATTCTTCCCCATGAAGAGATTCTACAAAGAACTTTCCTCCACCTTTGGGAAAAAGGCAGTTTTCCTGAATAATGACAGAATCTGAAAAGCTACCTCACTGTGGAAGGAAATAACCCAAAGAGAACTCTTGTCTCAGCATGCTCTGCGCATCCACCACCAAGGGCTTTGAGATAACCTTGTACCGCGTACAGGCACCAATCTCCACAGCAACACTGCTCCAACACTGAGATAAAAGCCAAACATGCACCATACTGGCCTTCGCCAGCTCAGAGCACACCCTTTTGCATGTGAAGGCTCAGGTTCAAATAGTGCGGTTTACTTCTCAGTTTGGCATTAGCTAGTGTAATATAGCATAAGCAACAGCAGCCTTGTCAACTTGTCTGGAAAGTAAGGTCATCGGACTCACGTCTCCCTGACAGTTAATGGCATCTCTTTCCTTCTCCTGACCCACCAATGACTCCCAGTAACCTTGCAAACTTCATACTCCCCTGACTTCAGGCAGCACTTGCAGGACGGCTCTAACAGCCCTTCTCTTGTGCTCCAGAACCGCATTTCCCCCAACCTGCTGGACAGGGTCGCATGGGTGCTCACCTGTCCCTCCCTCTAATAGGGTCTCAGTGCAGTGGCCCTCCTTCCTCCCACCCACTGGAAGCCCAGTCACCTCCACTGGCTGAGCGACACTAACAGGGTACATGCTTGCAGTCAGGCACTGTGCTGGATGCCAGGGTAGAAAAGATAACCCCCAAGTGTTGGGGATTTAGCTCAAATGGTAGAGCACTTGCCTAGCAAGCTCAAGGCCCTGAGTTCGATCCTCAGCACCACCCCCCAAAAAAGATAACCTCCATGACAATATGGAGCCCCCAGAACAGTCAGGGACACAGAGAAGGAAGGACTTACAAAATGAGCACCAAGTGCCACAGAAGAAGTAAATAAAGAAGCCAGGGGACCATGTGACTGGAACTGGGGTTGTGAGAGAGCACTTTGGAAGAGAAAGCTGATGAGATCCCTCACGAGCCAGGGGCCAGGTGAAGCTGGTGCCATGCCTCCTCCTAGAACCCTAATCCCAGTCCTTTTTGCCTCTTTTTCTTTTTGTAACACTAGAACTACACCCGGAGCCTCATGCATGCTAGCAAATGCTCTACCACTGAGCTATATCCCCAGCCCTTTTTATTTTGAGACAGAGTCTTGCCAGATTGCCCAGGCTGGCCTCAAACTTGTGACCCTCCTGCCTCAGCCTCCCAAATAGCTAGGATTCCAGGCATGCATATCTGGCACTTCCATCTCTTCCTCCAACCTGGCTTTCTTGAGTCACCTCACACCACGGCAGCCCACGGTCTGCTGCCAGGTAAATCTTCCTGAAGTGCAACTCGGATTCTACTTCTTCTCCAGTCTGGCCACCAAAGTAACTGCCATAGAGCTCACACCTGGCACTCTACCCTCACCACCCTCATTTCTTGCCACGTCCTGACACATCAGCAAATCCCATCTGGCCAGGGCAGGCAAGGACTCATTAGTCAAGAACCTGTCCCCAGCCCCTCTGCCCACACCTCTGGCTCTTGCTGTGCCTTTTTCCTGATCCCTCATTTTGTCCATCTAGAGCAATAAACAGAGCATGCACAGGACAGGAGCTCTCGGCTGACTGGGCAGAGCTCACTCCTGGGCTGGGGGGAAAATGCACAGACAGACACTCCTTACTGCGTTCCCCACGCCTTCTGTAGGCATTAGTGTATGCAGTCATTTATTTTCTTAGTGCTTACCTACCAAAGTCCATTTTCTTACATTCAACCGAGCCAGAAAAGTTGTTTTCATCTCATTTTCAACATCAATTATTAACATCTGACTTTTTTCATTCTTTTTAAAAAGCTGTAGAATACACCTAACAGATAATTTACCATTTTAAGAACATAATTCCAAGGCATTAAGTTCATTCGCACCACTTTGCCACCATCACCACCAGCTGTACAGATTCTTTTCATCTTCCCACGCTGCAACTCTCCTCCTTACTCTCTCCCACGTGGCAGATGTCATGTACTTGGCTTACTCTCAAATTATACTCCAGCCATTATGCCCTATGTACGCTCCCTTGACAATGCCTACATCCAGCAAGCGCTCGAGAACTGGGAACTGAATGGAACCATGCATCTGGACAGCAAGAATTTAATGCCTTCTCATTTAACAATAATAGCCAATAATAATTACTTACAAAGGGTTCATTTTATACTAGGTACCTTACATCCTATTTAAACTACCCAACAACTCTATGAAGTAGGCTGTTATCACTATCCCCTTTATTTCCGACAAGGAATCTGCAATTGGAAAGACTAAACACCTGGCAAAGGCCACACTGCTGGTATCAAAAGCCAGTTCCGGCTTTAGTACCTGTGCTACACTGCTCCCGCTACACTTCCAGCAAAGGAAGAAGCAGCAAAGAGCAATTAAATAAAATTAAGTGCATCAAATTTCATCCAAAGCAGTCACGCGGTCCTGAAACTCTCTTATTAAAGGAAGCTTTCTGGGCATTTACCTCACCAGGACCCAACAGGCAGGCATCATCACTGCCCTCGCTTCACAGCTGAGGAAGCGCAGCTTTAGGCAACTGAAATGTGACTACACAACTCTTACCTACACTCTTCCCACAAAACCATGATGTTCCTTTTTTAAAATGAGATAAACCTGAATTTCAGAAAATATGCCTGGGTGCAGCAGTTTTTTCTTCAGGCAACAAAATTATGCATATAAGAGAAAACTGAGCCACAGCAGTGGAAGACTTTCCGTGTACAATAATGATTATACAGCACAGAGAGAAGCAAACTCCAGCAGTACACACTTAAAGGGTTCATATCTTGGCTGCCCAACAGCACAGTCTCACCAGCATTTGCTCAGCCTGTGTGTTCCCAGGGAGCCCCGGCGTAAAGCCAGGGCTCTACGTCTCAGGGAGCCTCAGGGAGCCGTTAGGACTGGTGCAGCAGGTCTGCAGCCTCACACAGGACTCACAGCCAGAGGACCTTAAGGAGGCGGCTTCCTCCAAACCAGAGCTCTGTACTTGGTACGAAACAATCTGTCTTTCACACCCTCAGCATTTGTGCATGAGGGCATTATCACTTGCCACATAAACAGAACTTCAGAATCGGAAGTCCCAGTAGGACCGTCAGCTTCAGACACGCAGCGTTTCCTCTGAAAGCACATGGGAAGAAGTGGCCCAAGAGGTCTGCTTTAGTTGCCTAACCTCCTAAGCGACAGTCCCTTTTAAGGGAGTGCTCCACCAGTCCAATAGGCTAACGTGGACAGATAAAGGCACAGTCTGCCATCATGTAAAAATAACTTTAAACAAAAACTTTAAAAAAACAAAAACAACAACAACAACAACAACAACAAAAACACCCCTCAAATGTGTCCATAAGAAATTCCAGCCTAGCAGGGATTTAGCTCAAGTGGTAGAGTGCTTGCCTAGCAAGCACAAGGCCCTGAGTTCAATCCCCAGCAACCTCCACAAAAAAAAAAAAAGAAATTCCAGCCTACTGCAAAGGGAAGGGAGCATAAAGACCCTTAATATACTACTACATTTAGGGAACTGTGTAATAAACAAGAGAAAAAAGAAAAGATCACACTAGTCCACAAAATGTCTATACAGTAGTTCTAACATCATAGTGTCTTGAGCGGCACTCAAACTCACACACCGCAATTACAGCAATGCAAATGAGGCGTAATACAAAGCTGCGCTTAAACTTGACGGTAAATGGCTTCAAACCCAGCCACACTTTCCAGCCACCACAAAATATCCCCTCCGGCTTGAAGAAGCTCTACTATACAATTTAGAACACTTCCTTCTGCCAGTTAAAAAAAAGTCTTCAGTTAAGGTTGCGATCCTACTCTGTGAAAGGCTGTTCCACTTACCGCCTCTTGCCAGACCTACTAAAATACACAGCCCTCTACCACAGAACAGTAAAATGCTTCCTGGGCTAAACAGCAAATTAAAATTCATCTCATATTTGTGAGATAAGACCCTATTAATTTTTCAGGATGATGTGGTATTAATAATTGTCAGTAATCTTTCAAAGACAAAACTTCAAGTGATTATTAACTTTTTTTGTGCTACTGGTATTGAACCCAGGGCCTTCACATTATACCACATCCCCGGCCCATTTTAATTTTTATTGTGAGATAGGGTCTCACTAATTCACTCAATCGCCCGGGCTGGGCTCTAACTGGTAATACTCCTGCCCCAGCCTCCCAGAGTGCTGGAGGGATTACAGTCATGCGTCACCACACCCAGCTGCAATTACTCTCTAGTGAGCACTACCTGCAGCTGTGTCAAGTGTTTAACAGCCACGATCTCACCTGATCCTTCCATCAAGCACGTGAAACAGATGTCGCCGTCCTGAGATCCTCCCTACCCCGGTCCTCAGCAAGTGAACTGACTGCGCGCAAGCACAGCTGGGAGGCGGCAGGTGCCGAACAGGGTAGGGTCCCACAGGCTGAATACGCTCCAACACCCTATCATAAACGTCCCACTTGGTCAAGAATCGACAGTTCACAAAATATTTTCTTCTGTGTCTCAAAACCACCTTCAAACCAAACGTACACATGCCTGCCATGTGAGTAAAACCACAATGGCCACAACTTCAGTTCTTTTCCTCTTACCCATCTCTTTAGAAACACACCACACACAACCAGGGCAACAGGATTTGCCAAGTGTGATCCTACCCAGGTGAACGGCCTTAGGTATTTTGGCAAGTTCAGTTTCCTGGTTTTACTTTATTTTTAGTTTCCTGGTTTTAAAAGCACTACACCCAAAAGAACAACTTACTGTTGAGTAATGTAAATATGAAGTCTAATCAAGTGGAGTCAGTCAGTCCTAAATATTTCTGTAAGGTACTCGGGTATGAAGGTCATTTTTACTTAAAAAAAAAAAAAAAAGTCCTGCTAGATTAATTTGCCTTTCTCTATAAATAATAATCTCTAGGTCCCTACACAGAGGAAATAAGTGAGGTAAGAGCCATGGAGTCACCACAGAAAAAGTAATTCTCCAGTCTTACCTCCACTAAAAAGTAGTTTATTTTTATTAATATGTCACCAATAAAGCTGTCCTACTCTGTTCTTACTGAAACAGAATAGTCACCTATAACAAAGTAACTTGTAGGCAGTTACACACGTGAAAAATATACCTATCATTTTATTATTAAACTAGAAAGATGCCCCGCTGAAAACCAACAAAAGGTCTCCCAGCAACGGAAAAGCTGAGAAACTAAGCAAAGATTTCCTTTCTTTGGAGACACGAAACTCTCATTCAGTCAAGAAAGATGGATTTTGTCACTTATTATTCTCTAAAATGGATAGTGCCGCATGGAGAACATAAATAGGGTAAACTGCATCTAGGAGCAACCTTCTATGTGCCAAGTTACAAAGCCTGTGAATACAAGGGGTGTATTAATGGAAAGACTGATACCATCTTACTACAGTGGCCTCTCTGTAGCTCCAGACAATGATCTGTTGAGGGTTTTCCAGGGATTTTGAATGTGCAACCTCCACACAAGCTCCCTTTTAAGGGGGCTGGCTCAGGGCTGAACAATCCCTCTAGGCAAAGAAAGCCAAAAGCCCCCACACGGGCTCCGGGGGTGAGCGCCTAGGCTGTAGGCGTGGGAAGGCTCAGATTTAAGAGAGGAAGGAGTGGTGGGTGGGCTGGGAAGAGCAGGATCAACCCGGGTCCACCTGTCTGCTGCAAACCCAGAGGACCAGACTTTCAGAGAGTCCCAAAGGGTCGGGAGAAAGGAAAAGGAAGTCTGCACTGCAAATCTGCAAAGGAGAAGTCAATCACCTCTGAGAGCAAACCACAAGTGAGGTATGGAGGAAGAAAACCAGAAACGGGGCACACACCTTCCTTCCTGGGGCTGGGCTGACCCCGCACCTTCGTCTGAGAGGTGGGGTTAGCAGTGGGAACTCAACTCCCATTTTATCCCCCTCTTCCTCAAATAAAATAGCTTCTGAAGTCCAGAGGGGTAGGACACTGTGGCACAAAGCCAGCCACACGACAACTCCCACATTCCCTACTTCCCCCCAGTGTGCAACCTCCACACAAGCTCCCTTGGGGGGAAGAGGAGCAAACCTTATGGAAATGAGGATCCTGCTGCCACCCAGGGGGCCAAGCCAAAGCAGCAGCTCGGGGAGCTCTGCTGCGGCCGCTTCCGAGGGAAGCCCCGCTCCAGGGGCACTCTTGGCCACCACCACCAACCCCCCCAACCCGGCACAAAGACTCTTCCCACCTTACCCCTGCCCGTGTCTGTGACCTCCGCCCAACCCCCTACAGCCCGTCCTGGACTGGGCGACAGACCGTGGGGCTCCCAAGCCCACCTGAGAACTCACTCCTCTCTCTAGACTCGCAGCCAGCCAGTCCACTTAGCCCCACAAAACCGACTTTCAGAGCCCCAGAGCTCTGCACCCCTTCCATCCGAGCCTCCCGAATCCCCGGCCAGACCTGGCCCCCTCAGCCACCCCCGAACCCTCCCCTCCTCTCGGCCCCAGCCAGTCCCCGCCGCCTCGCAGTCCAGGCTCGGGGCCCCCAACTCCCTCCCCGAGTCCCGGCCTCAGCCACAGCCCCCGAGTCCCCAAGCCCCCACCCCAGGCTCCAGACTCTCCGCTTTACAGCCACCTGGCGTCCGCAGTCTCCCAAGCCTCGCCGCAGGCCCTAGCGGCTCCCCGAGCCGTTCTCAGGACCCTTCGCCAGCCTGAGCCCCTCGAACGCCGACTCGAGCGCGCATTGCCGCCGGAGCCCTCGCCGTGGCCACCGGTCCCGAACCCCGCCCAGAGCGCCGTCACAGCCGGCGGGTCCCCTCGACACAGCTCGAGCACCGCGGTCGCCTCCGCCCCGGGCCACCGCTTGACGCGCGCAGCCCGCCAGGCCCCACAGGCGCTGCCCCGCGCCCACCTCCTCCATCTTCTGCACCATCTCCGCCAGCTGGCCCTCGTCCTCCAGCAGTTCGTTGAGCTGCACCAGCGACAGCCCGGCGAACCGGGCTTCGCCTGCGCCGCCCGCCATCCCCGCGTCTCGGCCGCCGCCGCCGCCGCCGCCGATCCTGCCGCCTGGTTCAGCCGACCGGAAGCGCCGCCCTCCAGCCCGCCTCCCGCGGGGGGGCACGTGACGCCAGCCGCGGGTCGTGACGTCATCGTCTCGCGGCGGGCCGGGCGGACGTGACGTAGCGGGTAGCGGGTAGCCAGGGCTGGCGGGACGCGTGCGCGGTGCTGCGACCGGAACGCTGCGGGGGCTTCTAAGGGATGGGGATGGGACCTGGGATCGCGCTTATGATGCACGAACACCGCTGTGACATCACAGCGGCATGGGAGCGTGTGCCGTGATGTCATAAGGGCCTTTCTCTGCGAGGAAAAGAAAGACTGAGATGTAAAGAACGCTGGCGGTGGGAAGAAGGCACCGCAGCCTGGGTCAGCCCTCAACCAGGAAACCCGAAAGGAGACTTAATGAGCAAACATTTCTAGGTGGCGTTTGGCGCCCACCAAGTCATTCATTTAACAAATATTTGTTGAAATCTATGTGTCTTAGGCATTAATAGTTGTGTACAAAATATAAGGACCCCAGCCTGCGTGGAGCTAACAGACCGGCAGGAGACCTGAACGAATAGAAGAAAAGGGAAATCAGTTATACATTGGGACAGCTCAGAGAAGGAAATGGATGCCGAACTAAGAGAATAAGCAAGACCTTTAGAGAGAGGAGTAAGAGAGGCCCTGTCCGAGAAGGAGGCATCTGAGGTGAATTGAAGAACGAGAAGGGAGAAACCAGCCAGAGTTTCTGGAGGAAGCTCAAGGTAGCAGGTCCAGCATGTGCAAAAGTCCTGAGACAGGACCGGCTTGGTACAATTGAGGCAGGGTAGAAAGCCAGTGTGGCTGGAGCTCCATAAACCAAGACGGCTGAGCGTCCCACCCCCACCCCTGCGGCACCGCCTCAGGGAAGGTGCGCAGACTTCCGGGCACGCTGTTCCCTGCAGAGAGACAGCAGTTTAGAATGCAGCCCCTCGGCCTTTCTGGCTATCTGGAAGCCTCTGGAGATGCAGGAGTCTGGGAGCTCGTGCTCTTAGGGTCTGCTGTGGTTCACACACACAACAAAGGCTGCGGCTAGTCACTGCAGCCCCTCATTTTACACACACGGAAACTGAGGCCCTGGGAGGAGGAAGTATTTTTTCCCCAAATCAAGTAACTGGCAGGTCTTCTGGCTCCCTGCCTGGCATCTACCAAGCTGGCATCGCCCCACACTGATGTCGCATAACTCAGCCCTGAACACAGTCGAGGCATTCGGTGAACGCTTACTGACCGACTGATGGGCTTTGTGTGTGGAGACGAGGCTTCCCGACTCCATCCGAGGGGCATAAGGTCTGAGATGTGTCTGCCTGCACGTGCGGCTGGGCTCTGCTAACCCTCTGTCCGTCCAGCTCCTTGGACTGAGGACATGCAATTGTAGAAAAGGGAGGAAAGTTAGAGGAAGGGTTTCATAGTATCTGTAAGCAAGAAGTTTCCTTTAGTTCCAAAAGGGAACTCAAAGTTTTTTTCCTTTTTTATTTTTCATTTTATTTTATTCTATTCTATTTTATTGACACAAGGTCTCACTATGGTAGCTTAGGCTGGCCTTGAACACACTGTGTAGCCAAGGCTGGCCTCAAATCTTTGGCAGTCCTCCTGCCTCAGCCTCCCCAATGTAGGCATTAGAAGCACATGCCACTATGCCTGGCTCCTCTTTCTTTTAATTTGTCATATTTGGTCAAGAAAGATGACCCTGAGGAGAAAGGGACATGATAAATGGGGAAGGGAATGTATTAAATTGTGTTTATGATGATCAGGGTAATAATAGTGGTTTTTGCCTTTCTCTCCAGGAAAAGAATAGACCTGCCAGATTGAGAATTGTATCTGTATTTGCAGGAAATCCTCATCTATATAGTTTAAAAGGTCAAGAAATTGTTCATACTCCCCCAGAAGATAAGAACGAGGTCAGGGGTCAGAGGGTCCCGAGGGATGAGGTGATCTGACCAAAGACATACACCAAGAAGCAGCCAGTCTCTGTGTGGCGCGCCTGTCCACGGTTACCCTCCAGCGCAAAGTTTAAACAAGGTTCAAATCCCAGCCTCGCCCAGACCTTTTATGATTCTTCTCAAACCTGTTTTCTGCTACTGCTTTATTCAAGTCACACACCATTTCCTTTGTCAAACAGAGCAAACCACAGCATATCTTGTTTTCTGCTGCTCAAAAAACTTCTCTTCACCCTTGAAGTTGGTGAGAGAAGAAAAGAAAACCAATGTCAAGCTCCCTTGTGCTGCTGCTGGACTTGTCAACGAAAGGCACAGTGGGCTGGGATGCATTTTTTGATAGACACATTGGTTCGCTCCGCACCCACGTCTCCTTTAATATTAGTGAGTTAACGAGGACATTTGCTGATAGATCAGGGACAGGAATGTAGGTGCCAAGCAAGACTTCGCTCTCAATGGGGACATTGTTGCTGCCTGAGCAGCGACTCTCCTGTTACACAATATCAGGAATTGCTCGGAAAGCACACTTTAAAAAACTAATAACCTTCACATAATTGAAGCTTCAGATCCTCTAGCCTTGGGATTAGAATTCTTTCTCTCTGATGGACATTGGCAGGATTATTCCTCAGTGTTGCTCAGGGTGAGGAACTGGGAGAACACGTGTTGATGCGATCAAAAGATGTCTATAGCATTTGCTGCGATCCCTGGGGGAGGTGCCGGAGGAATTAATCACTACCCAGGGCGTCAGGTGAGCAGCCGCACCCTTTGACGTCCCAGCCTGATGTCACCACCGTGGTCACTGGCATGCACCATCACCTACGTGCCTGAGACAACCCACACAGTAGTCATCCAAAAGAAGAAAATTGGGAAAAGGCTCCCTTCGAACTCACAGCAATCCTCCTGCCTCAGCGTCTCGCGTGCTGGGATTACCAGCGTGTACCACCACACCTGGCGTCAACGTTGTTTCTAAAATATATATATACTTGCTGATCTATATGGTTTAAAACATTTTTTCTTTTTTTTTTGTTCCAGGGATCGAATTCAGTGGTTAGAGTACTTGCCTAGCAAGTGCAAGGCCCTGGGTTCGATCCCTGGCACCAAAAAAACCCAAAAACAAAACAAAAAGAACCACTGAGCTAAATCCCCAGCCCTAAAACATTTTTTCATGCCTGCATGTTCATATGGTTTTGTTTATTTCTTTGTTTTGTGGTACTGGGCACTGAACCCAGGGCCCTCGCACTGAGCTATATCCCCAGTTCTCTTTTATTTTTTATTTTGAGACAATTTCTTGCTAAATTACTAAGTGGCCTAGGCTGGGCTCAGACTTGTGATCTTCTTGCCTCAGCCTCCCAGACTCCTTGTACTACAGGCACGAACCACTTTACCTGACTTCATTTTTACAACTATATATGTACACGTAGATATATGTAGACATGTGATGGCATACAGTTGTCATGTTTGTATTCCACTGAGTACATGTATGATAATTATTAATTCCTTTCTCTGTTGATGGGACCATAGGGTGTTTACATTTCCAGCTTTATTTGACGTCGCTAAATTGCCCTCCAGAATGGTGGTGCTAATCATCATCATTGTGATAAAGTCTACTTAAAACTTATTAATCATTATTTTAACCATTACTAAGTGTACAGTTCAGTGGCACTCACGACACGGGCATGGGTGTGCAACCATCACCACCACCCACCGGGCTTGGTGGCACATGCCTGTAACCCCAGCACTTGGGAGACTGAGGCGGGAGGATTGCTGTGAGCTTGAGGCCAGCCTGGACCATGTAGTGAGTTCAAAGCCAGCCTGAACTACACAGCGAGACCCTGTCTCAAAAAAAAAAAAGCAAAAATAAACTCTCCCAAACCCAAATTTATACACTGAGCAAACCCATAAGAATTAAGTTTTTTGGGATAATAGGCCATGAAACAGAGTAGCTCAACTTTTTCACAGCCTGATTCTCTTTTCTTTTTGGTCTTTGCTTTTTGGTGCAATGGCAGAGTCCAGACCCTTTCCCGCGCTGAGCACTGTGCTCCACACTGAACTGCACCCCAAGTTCCTGGATTTTCCTCAGACTCCCTATTTTGGTGTCACTGAACATTTACTTTTCTCACTAATAACTAAAGAAAGAAGGGAGTCTTGATCTTATTTTCTGTATCTCTTGCATCTATTTTGCACCACTATTTCAAATAAAAAAGAAGTAAGAAAGCTATTTTTACTCTTTTGGTGGTGTCCCATTCCACAGGGGACAGTTACAAGGTTGATTAATTTTGCTTCCCTTAAGAGCAGTTTCTCAGGTCACCCTGGAAATGACCCCAACTGTTTTCAAATCCCAGAACATTGTTTTCCTCATCAAAATGGCTTTTAGAAAGTGGTCCTGCAATATCCTTTGCTTATTTTGCCTTAACACCATAGAAAAACCACAGAGGCAATGAACAGTCTGTTCTATGCATAAATAGGTTGTAATAAGACTGGTAAGTTCAAGAATATTGGGTTCACCGGGCGTAGTGGCACATGCCTGTAATCCCAACATTGGGGAGATTGAGGCAGGAGGATCGCCACGAGTCTGAGGACAGCATAGACTACGTAGTGAGTTCACGTTCGGCCTGAACTTCTTAGCAAGACTCTGTCTCAAAAACAAACCAAAAAGGATGTTGGGTTCGTGCACTGAGAAATTAATTTAACTCTAAAAATCACTTCCAACCCTGACAACATTAAAAAAACCTACCATCCAGGCAGTGGCTATAACACTTGAAGTGGTTTATGAGAGATGATTTCCAGGCGTGGGGTTTGCATACTCTCTAGGGAGAATCTAGAAACTGAAACTCTCTGAAGGTGATATTTTTAAAAAAGAAACTTGATAGATTTTTTTTTTAGTTGTAAAAGTATTTTGCATCTTTCATTTCTTAACTGGGTGATGGGTTTGTCTCTATCCCTTTTCCAAATCTGAAACATTTCATGGTGAAATACACATATTAGCACTCAAGTACTTAAAGTAATACTTACTCTGAAAACTGTCCCCAGGGAGTGGCTCAGTGGCACAGCATTTGCCTAGCCATATGGGGCCATGGTTAGATCTCTAGCGCTGCAAAAAATCCCTTTCTGAGCAGGAGAGAGGTGCACTAAAACATTCTACTGAGCCCATCTCCCGAAGGTCAGCACGGTGAAGAGCTTTTGCGTTTCTCATTCTAGAATTTTTGTGAACAGAGATAAACACATACTGTGCACATGTAACATTTTTGGTATGTATGTAACTTTTAATTTTGTAGAAGTGGAATCTTTTTCCAGTACTGGGGATTGAAGCTAGGACCTTTGCCCTGAGCTATATCTCCAGCCCATTTTATTTATTTATTTTTATTTTATATTTTGAGACAGAGACTAATTTTATATTTTGCTCAGTGACTAAATTGCCCGAGTTGGGCTTGAATGTGCAGTCCTCCTGCCTCAGCCTCACAGAGTGCTGAGATTATGGGCATGCACCACCACGCCCAGTTAGAAGTGGAATTTTAGCTATACTACAATTGTCCTGTTAGTACTTTTAGCCACACCGCATTACTTTTTTTTTCCTTCTTTTTTTTCACATTACTTTTTACTGCTATATAGTATTCCAGTGCCCCCGCACAGCACTTAGATTTCTCATTGTCCACAGTATGCTGTGATGAACACTGTTGTCTACACAGCTTTGGGCACACCTGCAAACCTGTATGTAGGCTGAAGCACAGCTCTGAAGAGTCCTATCTACTCCCCTTATCCTGGTTTGCTTGCTGTTAACATCTTAAAATAGATTTGCCACAGCTAACTGCTAAGTATGGATACTTTATTGTCAGCTCAATCCATCCTGGACTGAGGCTGCCCTGGTTTCTTTCTCTCAGCTCCAGCATCCATCCACGATCCCACGTTGCATTTGGTCCCCGTCTCTCGGGTGCCTGTGGGCTGGGAGCTTCCCACACTGTCCTCGTCTTCAGAAGGTGTGTGTGTCACTGGTTGGTCGGCGGGTGGGCTGGGGAGGTCACATGGTGTCGAGGGGACTTCCTTCGCAGCGTGGCCGGAACTGTGGCCATTGACCTTGGCCACAGTAGAGTCCTTGTTCCCCTTGGCATACTGCACCACGGCGTGTCGTCCAGACTTGAGCAATGGGGATTTATGCTCTTCTCTCCTTTTCTTTTCTTCTTCTCTCTCTTTTTTTTTTAAGACAGTCTAGATATGTAGTTCAGGCTTGCTTTTAGCACACTATGTAGCCCAGGCTGAACTTGAACTCCCGATGATCCTCCTGGCTCAGCCTCCCCGGTGCTGGGATTACAGGTGTGCACTACCACGTGCAGCTGCTTTTTAATTTTCAAGAGTTATAAAATGGGCTGGGGTACATGACCAGCACTCTCAAGGCCCCGAGGTAAAATAAGAAACAGCCTACTTGGGAGGCCAAGGCAGAATTACTTTTACCCAGGAGGCCAGCCTGGGCAACATAGCTACACCGTTTCCACAAACCAAAACCAGCTGGGCGTGGTGGGGCACACCTGTAATCCCAGTACTTTGGGAGGCCGAGGCAGGAGGATGACAAGTTTGAGTCCAGCCTGGGCAATTTAGCAATTTAGTGAGACCTTGTTTTAACATTTAAAAGTGGGCTGGGGCTATAGCTCAGTGTGAAGACTCTGGGTTCAATCCTCAGTCCCTAGCACCACAAGGAACAAAAATTCCAACCATCGTTACAAGCTTTCTTCCAGGATTCCTCCCTGCTGGCTGGCCCAGGAGCTGCGCTCGCAGCCGCCCTCCCTCCCTGTCCCCTGTCCCCTGTCCTTTGTCTTCTGGTATAGAGATTCTGTGCACAGGGTGCATGTCATGAGTGATCTCACAGCTAAGGAGGACAGACCCACACAACACCTTAATAACACCAACCAACAAATGTTCCCCAAACCCTGGAAACTCATGGAGCACATACTGCCCAGGTTTCTGCTTCCTCTATTACTACTGAAAAGAGTGTGGGTGTTTGTTCTCTTTTTCTCCTCCTTCTTTTAAGTCCATGCGATTTTTTTCCAAGTAAAGACGCATCTCAGCACAAGGTGTTATCTCGGGCACTAAATCTGGCCCCTTCTGATCACTGCGAAATGTCGCATGTCTCATCTCAGGCAAGAAACGTGTGAAGACGGAGTGTGTTCGCCGACACCCTGCAATTTCTGAGGCGCTTCTGCCCCACTGAGCCTCTGATGTCATCTCACACTTCCGCCACCACCCTGCACCCTGTGTTCCAGAGCCCCCCGCCCTGCATGCTCTTTGTGCGGGGTACACTGTCTTATCTGATGCATCCCAAACCTTGCTTCTTCCTCCCCTAAAATGGGCCCATGCTCTGTAACATGCTTCCTGTGCAACTGAGTGTTATGGAAGTACAGAAATTAAAAAACAGAGTAGGCATGGTGGCGCGCGCATGTAATCCCAGCACTCCGGGAGGCTGAGGCAGGAGGACTGCAAGTTTGAGCCCAGCCTAGGCAATGTAACAACTTATGAAGGCTCTATGTTAGAGTTAATAAAATAAAAAGCAATGAGGAATGTGTAGCTCAATGTGAAGACCCTGGGTGCAGTCCCCAGTACCAAAACAAAACAAAAAATTAGAGCCAGGTCTGATGGCACACACCTGTAACCCCACACTCAGGACTGAGGCAGGAGGATTGCCACAAGGTCAAGCCCAGCCTGGGCTACATAGTGAGACTTTGTCTCTGATGATGATGATGATGATGATGATGATGATGATGATGATGATGATAATAATAATACATCAACAAGCCAGGCACTGTGGCTCACATCAGTAATCCAAACTACTTGAGAGGCTGAAGCAGGAGGATCACAAGTACAAGTCCAGTCTAGGCAAATTTGGGAGACCTTGTCTAAAAATAAAATTTTTAGGAAGGGCTATGGGTACAGCTCAGCAGCAGAGCACTTGCCTAGCACGCAATGCCTTGGGTGCGATCCTCAGCACAGCGAGGAGATACATACATACACATTCATCTACAGCCTTCTGGAGAGTGCACAGAGTGGTACGGTGCTTCTCGCTACTCAGGCACGTGTTGTCTCTAGGGGATGCTGTGACCTGTGCTCCATTTCTTCCTCTGCACCTCCCTCTTCCAAAAACCCCCACCTACCTGATTTCATTTATTGATCTTTTCATTTACTGATCTTCATTATGATCTTTTCATAAATTTTTATTGAAAGCCTACTATAAACTGGGCATAGTTCTAGATACCAAGAATACAGCAGTGCACAAAACAGGCAAGGCCTTTGTCCTCATGGTTTCCACTCCACTGCAGAGAACTGTGTGAGAAACAAGGAAACCAAGGCACTTCATGTGGCAATAAAAACAAACTGTATGTGGGCTGGAGATCCAGCTCAGTGGTTAGAGTGCTTGCCTTGCAAGCACAAGGCCCTGAGTTCAAGCCCCCGTACCCCAAAAAACAAAAAAAAGACTCTGTGAACTTTTTCTTTTAGTACTGGGGATTGAACCCAGGGCTTTGGCACTAAGCTACATCCTCAGTCCTTTATTTATTACTTTTTAAATTTTGAGACAGGGTCTTAGTAAGTTGCCCGGACTGGGCTTGAACTTGTGATCCTGCCTCCAGAGCGCTGAGATGCCCGGTGTGTGCCACCACATCTGGCGGGGCATTTTAAATAACAGCAGCAGGACTAGACTTTCCGAGGAGAAGAGCTGGAAGGGAGAGCTCTGGGAGATGGCACCATCCACGGTGTCTGCAGCCCCCTCTTCAGGACAGACACTCCTCCCACCGATCGTCCCCGCCTGCCCCCCGAGTTTGTGAGAACCATCCGAAACCTCTCCTCCCCGGGTCATCCTGCTCCTGCTCCTTCGCCGTGAGGGAGCCCAGGTGCTCCCCAGAGGAGCCACAGCTTGGCACTCTGCATCTGGTTCCTTTTTGTGTTGCTTTTCTGGTACTGGGAGTTGAACCGAGGGCCTTGTACATTCGTAGGCAAGTGCTCTGCCACTGAGCTATATCCCTAGTCCTATTTATTGATTGAGTTATAGACGTGGTCTTGCTAAATTGTCCGGTCTGATCTCAAACTTTCAATCCTCCTGCTTCAGCCTCCTGAGTGCCAGGATTGCAGGTGTGCACCACCACATCAGGGCATTTTTCTGAACTGGAAATGTTTTTGGACCCAGGAGAGCTGGGCTGAGGTGCATGCAGCTCGGGGGCAGAGCACGTACCCTGCACACACAGGCCCAGGCTTTGAGCCTCAGCCGTGCACACAGAAAAGGGCGAGGCTGAGGAGGGAACCGGGGCTGCAGGCCGGCTGGCAGAGTCACGAGTCGTGGCTGAGCAGCTGCCAGCTCTCCTTCTGCCACTGTCACAAACCCAGAGATAGCAGCAGGCACAGGCGGATGCCCGAGGCTGGGCGGTGAGGCTCGTCTAGTGCAGAGCTGGCCCTGGCATCGGCTCCCACGGCGAGCCCGCCTGGGGATCGTGGGCTCTGTGCCCCGGGAGCTGCCGCTGGGGCGGGGGAGGCAGCACACAGGCCTCCTTAGTCACTGGCTCATTCATTCACATGGCTGATTTGGGGCCTCATCAAATCTGTAGCCTGACTTCCATCAGATGTAGGTAACTCCCAGCAGGTTCCTGTTTTTTGTTTTGTTTTGTTTTTGAGACAGGGTCTTGCTGTGTAATTCAGCCTGGCCCCAAACTCATGGCGATCCTCCTGCCTCAGCCTCCTAAGGCCTGGAATTGCAGGCGTGCCCCCCCACACCCTGCAGGTGCCTCTTAAAATTGTTCTTCCTCCTTGTTCTTTCTTGCCTCTGTGTCTGAAGCTTCCACGCGATGTAGGAAGCTTTAAACTCATTCTCTTTCCTTGGTATTTCCTTTTTGTCTCTGTGCACCGATGCTAATTTCTCTGATGTCTCAGTAATTCTTTCACCAAGTTAAATCATCTGTGAAAGATGATGATCTACTGTATTATTTGAGGGTTGAAAAAATTTCTACAAGTCCTGTTTTGTTCTTTTCCAAATTTGTCATCTCACTTTTTTTTTTTAAGTACTAAGAATTGAACTTGGGGCCTTTGCACGGAGTCACCTCCCTGGCCCTTTTTTAATTTTTTATTTTGAGACAGGGTCTCCTCAGTCACTCAGCTGCCAGGCTGGGCTTGAACTTGCCATGTCCGCCCTGGCTCACCCAGAGTCTTACAGCTTCCTCTTCCCTAGAAACGGTTTCGGGCCTGGTGCCCACCGTCCTCCCCATTCGGCAGAGCTGTCCCAGCGCTGTGTTGGACAATCCCAGCGCCTGGGGCCGCCTGGGCCTCCCTGCCACCCGCTGTCTCTGCTGGTTCTCCCTCAGATGTCCGTTTCCCGGCAGGCAGCCTGTTCGCCCCTTTCCTGTGACTACGACGAGATCCCCGCAGCAGATCCTGAGGCGGCAGGAGGCTGGGAACACACGTCTCTCCTGGTCCCTCTCTGCTTACAGAGCCACCAGGATGCCACCATGGGGCCTCCACCCCAAAGGTCTGCTCTGATCCGAATCACCTCCTGTACCCCGCCACTTTCTTGTTTTTCGTTTTTTGTTTTGAGACAGGGTCTTGCTATGTATTTCAGCCTGGCCTTGACCTTGCAGCGATCCTTCTGCCTCAGCCTCCTGGGTGTGAGATCACAGGTGTGTGCCACTTCGCCTGGCCTGGCTCAGTTTCCGCCCTTACCTACTCCACCGTGGGGCTTACATTTCAGTAGGCGAAGCTTGGGGACATCTTCAAACAGCGTCCAGGCAGGCCAGCCATTTTCTTCAACTGTACACGGGTCATTGCCCGTTTAGGTCATCTGCCGGGACTCTGAGACTGCGGACGGACGAGCTGTTCCCGGAGGGCTCTTGGCTCGGGTCCTGGCACTTGGTGGGAACCTGCGGGCAGCAGCACGGGAGGGCCGCTCTGGGGACCAGGGCCTCTCTCTGTTCCTCTCTCCCGGGTTGTGCGGTGTGAAGACCAGTTCCTCTCCCATGTCCTGTGGAAGGGTCACTTATATCCCAGTGGCCTGCGGGCAAGTGTTTGGCTGTCAGCCACCACTGTGTCCTTATTATGTCCCATGCAGGAAGTCTGGAGTGTGGAGTCTGCAGACCTGAGCGCCGTGTGCCCTCGGACCTCCGTGCCCTCCATAGATCTGGTCACAAGTCCTCTTGTTCTCTCTGCAGGGCCACCACACTGCAGTCTGAGCGCGTGGGATGGGAGGAAGTGTCCCTGGGACCAAAGTGGCTTTGGTAGCCTTGTGTAATGGCACATGCCTGTAATCCCCGCACTCAGGAGGCTGAGGCAGGAGGATGGCAAGTTCGAGTCCAGCCTAGGTAACTTAGTGAGACCCTGTCTCAGAAAAAAAAAGAAAAAGAAAAAGGGAAAAAAAAGGAGGGGTGTGTGGCTCCACGCAAAAGCCCTGGACCAGTTCCCAGTACCACACACACACACACAAAAGCGGCCTTGGTCAACAGTGTCAGGGTCAAGATTGCTCCTGGACTCCCAGAGAGGAGCTGATCACGTGGAGAGCCACCCAGGGCAGCGTGGAAGAAGGGCTGCGGGCTGAGGAAGCGGCCAGCGTCCCCAGAGTCGGCGTGGTCAACAGGTCCGAGGACAAGGAAGCCCGGCAGCTGTGTTGAGTGACGGGGAGGGGCAGAGCCAGGCCGCACTCGCGTCCGGAGGCCGGCTGCACTCTTGGCCCGGGAGAGGCCGTGCAGGGCTGGAATTGGGAGCCAGAAGCTCGAGTTTATTCTTGCCAAGGTCTGCGTGACTCCACGACCTGGGTGTGCGCTGTGCTTGGGACTTTCTTCCAGGAGCATGATAGGGAAAAGTGGAGAATAGAGACTTTACCTGGAGAAAGGTGGCAGACACACACTGAGGGGTGACCAAGGTCAACATCAGTCATGGAAAGTCAAAGCCTGATGCGGTGGCACACACCTCTGATCCCAGCACTCAGGAGGCTGAGGCAGGAGGGTTGCCACCAGTTTGAGGCCAGCCTGGGTTAAAGTGAGTTCAAGGCCAGCCTGAATTATGTATGGAGACCCTGTCTCAAAACACACACACACAAAAGGAGAAAAGAAGAAGAAAATAAAAATAAAGCCTAGTTTGAAACATGTCCATGTCCACAGCGTCAGTATGGAGGATGGGTTATGAGGGTGGCCACCAGGGACTATGCAGCCCTGAAGGTAAGGCTGGGCTTGGGGTTGGGCAGAGTGCGGGATGGGGAAATCCAACCCGAGGAGCCTGCCAGGTCCTGCCAGGAGACTCCTGGGGCCTGAAGAAAGGGATGAGCCAGGTCCAACACCAGGATGTTTTGACTTGAGCAAGCGGCACCCAGTGACTCGACCTCAGATGCACTTGAGTGGGAGAAAAACAGGTTGGGAAAAAAACTCCAGAGGCTCATTTCCACCCCCACAAACTGAAGCAGTGTCCAGATGCGAGAAAGGAGTTGTCCCCTGGGCAAAAGATGGGGGCATTCGTGCGAGGGTCAGAGCTGGAGCGCCTGCTTTGATGTGGGAGACATCAACTTGATGCAGGATCCTGCCCTGCCTTTAAGAAGCTGCCATTTGGAGGATCGCTGCGAGTTCAAGACTGGCCTGGACTACATAGTGAGACCCAGTCTCAAAGAAAATAAAGCAAGGGAGGGGCTGGGGATTTAGCTCAGTGGTTAGAGTACCTGCCTCGAAAGCACAAGGCCCTGAGTTCGATCCCCAGCACCAAAAAAAAAAAAAA